>JAOVYX010015117.1:0-29206 GCA_035668315.1 Drosera spatulata
CCGCCGCCTCAATCTCCCCCCTCGCCGCCTCCTTCCCCTTCACCGCCTCCTCCACCTCCCTCTCCTTCTCCTCCCTCGCCGCCGCCAACTCCCTCTCCAGTCTCTCCTTCTCCCTCACCGCCTCGTCCCTCTTCTTGATCGCCTCGTGCGCGAGTCCTTTCAGGCGTTGGAACGTCACGTTGAGGTCCGATTTCTCCTTCTCCGCCGCCAATCGCGCCTGCTTCTCCCTCTCCAGCTGCGACACCAAGTCTCGAAACCTCTCCGGCGTCAATTCCGATGATGATGATGAAGCGTCGCCGATTCCGATCGTCGTCG
The DNA here is from genome assembly GCA_035668315.1 of Drosera spatulata. Classification (NCBI taxonomy): domain Eukaryota; kingdom Viridiplantae; phylum Streptophyta; class Magnoliopsida; order Caryophyllales; family Droseraceae; genus Drosera; species Drosera spatulata. The sequence goes on from JAOVYX010015117.1 coordinate 316, forward strand.
TCGATGACTCGTCGTCCTCCGCTTCCACGTCGCTCAACACCGAGTCCGCCTCGTCATCGCCGGCGCTCGCCATGTCGAACTCGACTCGACCTCGCTCCAATAAACTGAACTCGATTCGATTAATGGAGAGGATGGAATTGAGAGCGGTTTGATGTTGGATTGTGAACCCTAGAGCGGGGAATTGTATGAGTGTGGATTGAGATTTGGGGGGTTTTGGTGATCGGAGTTCGACGGTGGTTGAAAGCGGAGAAGTGGCGGCGGCCCGGTGGAGGAAGCGTTGCGTTTTGAGAAATTGACAACAACCGGCCGTCGGGGCAGCGATGGTAGCACGGCTGGGTGACTTAACCCAGCGTGTAAACTTTTTCGGATTTGGATCGCCGGCTGTGCAGTATTCGAACAGCACAACTGAAAAATGCTATAAATTTTGTATAGATTTTTTTTTTTTTTTTTGAATGATTAGAATGGTAGCACAGCTTTTTTGCTGTCCAACTTGGACAAGCGGTGATCCTGATCCCAGCCCAACTTTTTCACATGTTGTGATCCTATCGAACAATAATATCTACGTAAGTCCTACAGTATTTGAGGAGGATGGTTTTTTTGCTGCGCTTAGAGCATTATATTGGTATTCAATAAATTGGTTCTCTAAACTAAAAAAAAAAAAAAATGAGACGAAAAAGTCAAAAATAAAATGTCTCAAAAAATTAAAAGACTTGAAAAACAAAATATGTATATTAATGGGATAAAAATGTAAACAACAAACAAAAAAGAAAGAAAGTAAAACTTCTGCCCACAATGGCGGTAGGAGGAGGACATAAAGCAGTGTAATCATCCAGCTCGGGCTTTCTACAATATACATGTCATCAAGATCAGAATGCATCGAACCCGAATAACATATCTACGATGGATGTTCCCTCTCCACACTGTCGTCCTAAACAACACAAAGATGTATTCTTTCTGGCTGCAAAAGCATAATATCAATAGTTGGCGACTACAAACCTAAACAAATAAAACCTTGAATCAAGACACAAATCACAGTTTGTATCGATATATTATGAACGACACATTGGATGCCAATATGCATTTACATTACAGCTCCAGGCGCCTGCTGCAACATGGCTTGATCAGTGCCAGGACAACCGAGCTTACACTGATGGGCTCGACTTGATTGCGTACCAGTATAAGAGAGGAGCAGACCACATACGATACAACAGAAAAATCAGTAGCTATACACAATAATCTAAGCAAGAAGAATACAGGAGATGATTTCATTTTGCCCTTAACGATGCCACGGTCAGAACCCCCTTCGAATGAAGAAATCTGAGGGACCTTCAAAGATTGTGAGGAATCCTCGTATTCATAATGTAAAAACATGAAGCAAGCCTCCAGCTATTCTTGAACAGAAGACATCAATAGAAGTATCGATTTGGTGAAGGGTATCGTTGCTCTTCTGCTCCCGGAGTGAGAGCATTAGACAACAAGGACGTCTGAAGACGAGATCCTTCTGGCTCCACAAGAAACTTTCTCGATTCTATGTATTCTTGCAGTTCTCTGATTTTGATACTCACCTTCGGATCGGCCTTCACTTTCTTTAGCTGACAGAGAAAATGCTGATTGATTACATCCAGCAACTTCCTGAAGTGCGACTTGTATTTCCTGTGAAGAGCAAACCCAGCGGTCTGAAGAGAGACACAGTTATAGTTAGAATGAGTTCCACAAATTCACAGAATACTCAGGCATGCGTTGAGTATCGACCCATATATCCATAAAACCGATAAATGAAAATATGACTGAGATCTACATACACTCAAGAAGGCCACTAGCGCAACTCCGGTGTTCCGACTAGCTGGGATGGCATTCATGAACCTAGCCAGCCACGTCCAACCTTCCTCCAACCCGTGCACATTCCGCATACCCTGGACTTGTGTCTTCCAAAAGGAAACAAGACAGAAGTGAAGGATAAGTGTGCGAAACCACTAGAGAGATAACAAAATGTCAAGCAAAAGGCACTGTAAAGACAATACTGCTACTCATGCCCCCATTATTTAACGGCCTTTGGAAATCAAAAAATATCAACTAGGCCTTGGGGAGAACAGGCCATTTTATTTCTGCACATTCAAGCCACTGGGTTTGATATATTTCCCAGATGCAAATAGAATTGAAAAAATCACCATACGAACCTGAATCAATGCCCCATAAAATTTCATGCATGACTCAAGGCGAGCCAAGTATCGATCTGTCGCCTCCATCTTCCCATCTTCTTCTCGATAACCAATGGCTCTGAAATAAGCATTTCTCTCCTCCAACGCTGACTGCAGATCCAGAAATAAATTGATAAATACACAATGCCTATAACTTGCTATTAGAGAGAACACAAAATACAGTTCCAACACTGGTAGATAAGAGAGGTAGGAAAGCATCACCTTCGAGAAGACGACATGTTTAGGAACGGTATATATACAGACCCTATGGAGTTCTGCAACGAGAATATCCATAAGTTGTGGGACCTGCAATGATTCACATACATAGCAAGCAAAACCATGTAAATAAAACTCCTATTTGGCATATATGATATATGATACTCCCACATTATAGATCACGTTTTCCTATTCGGACCGTCTCAAAATATAGCCAATATATAATATTTAGTACTCCCTCCGTCCCATAATTATTACAACATGTATGCATTTTTCACTATTCTATACGCAAGAATACAAGTCTCGTTTTCATATCCAATCACGTCTGATCGTCCCGTAACATATATTAGGTTGAAATACGAAACTTACACAATCACTGACGTATCACGATAAATTTACAAAAACCTACATTTAATCGTCGTTACATACGTGTCAAACTTTGTATCGACACGTATGCAAAGTCAAAACGTTGTAATAATTTTGGGGCAGAGGAAGTAACCTTTTTACATAAAAAACCCTAAAACAAATCATCATCTGCTACAATACTTCCACCACCTCCTTCCTCCTCCTCTCTTATTCTCTCTCCTAAACCCCACTTATACCCACTATCATTATAGAAAATACTCTTTTTTATCATATTCCATAAAAATTCAACACATTCATAAATTTACGTGTCGGGTCAAACCCTTAGTTATATTTTGGGACGGAGGTAGTATATGATATCGAGGACAGCATTCACAGGACTGACTATTGCTCGTTTAAATAATTTGACCATCAAACGTGTAAGATCTCAAGAAACTTTTCAGAGAATAGCTCGTATAAGCAACCAGATAATAGTCATTTTGTCCTCAATTAATTAATTAAACATTGTCACCGAGGTGTCACAAAAGGCTCACTCCTTTCTATCAATTTTGAGTGGTCATTATCCTGTTTTTCTCAGTCACGAAGTGTTTGCATTCATACCTTTGCAAACTAGGCAATCATGGGGAAAAACGACAAAGAAAGAGAAAATATCATCAAGATACTGACATCAATAAAGAAAGGACCTCAACGTACCTGTGCGCTGACAATAACAATAACTTGCCCGCATGCAAAAGCGGATGAATCAGATGCATTAGAAATTTCGAATACAGAGACAATCTGCCATATAAAGAAAGGATGAATTGATGCATTAGAAATTTTGAATACAGAGACAATCTGCCATATAAAGAAAGGAAAGATCAGTATGGAACAACTTTGAATCGATGCGCGAATAGACATAGAATTTTGAAATAGATAATTGGGATTTTCAACAACCAGGTATCATGTGAAGGTTAGATCAAATTTGAAGAACAGGATAGATTTGTAGTCCAGGTACATTTTGATAGATTAAATATCATGTTTTACCCCTTGCCTTCTTTGCAAGAATCACCATGCTGACAAATTGCGGATAACCAGGATCAGAAAGAATTTTAAGAAGCTCCTTGGCTTTTGCTCTGCAATATTCATGAGTAGCAACACATCAATATACTTGTTAACCACAATCTACTAAGGAGAATTGATCTTCACAGGAGAAGATAGTCAGAGTTTCTTCACTAAGAGACAACCTTTAAGTCTAAGAACATTGAAAAAATACAAAAGAAAAAAAAAAGCATATGAACCGGAAAATCTGCAATGTTCAATAACGCAAAAAAAAAGAAAGAAAGAAAAAAGCATGGGAAAGTAAGCAAGCATGATTAATAGCTTGTTGATCATGGGCTGCATGAGATCCAACTTACCGTACATTTTCTACAGAACCACTAATTTGTCTGATCACTCGACTGATTTTCCGCTCATGACTGCCGATATCCTAGCACAAAATAAAGCATACAATCACTAAGGCACATTTAACAGTAGCAGAATATTAACCATAACAGTATGAAAGTATCTGAAGTTCTGAACGTGTTGCAGAATGTCAAGTGCTTTTCTAACAGTAGTGCAAAGTTGCCTCGCATCACAAACATGTAATCAAAGCAAGAGGAGCTAATGAAAGTTACTTTATTCGAGCTTGACATCCATGTTTGGATGTTCTTATATAGTTCCTCATAATTAAGCCGTCTCTTTTCCTCCTCCTTTAAAGCGCTTTCTGCAGCCCTAATGCCACCACCTGCCAATATTGACGAGGAAACTATAATTGAAGCCAGAGCTTAATCAGCGAAACAGAACGAGAAGTCAATAAGGAAAAGGGAGCCCACAAATCATTTATCTTGTGCTTATTTTTATATTTATAAACCAAATATCAATGTGATTGTTTTTTTTTGTTTTAACAATGTGTTGTTAATTTGCTAATAAGACAACTAAACCTACTAACCCTAAACCCTAAACCCTAAACCCTAAATGAAAGACAACAAAAAGAGAAGAACTATATACTTTACTACAACCCATCAAGCAAATATAGTCCATAAAATCGGATACAGAAATGCCTCAATGAGGCTTAAATGAGACACGATCTCAACACCAAACCTCAAAAATGTTCTTTACTACAACCAGAAAGGTGTTTACCTAGGGATTCTGACTTTCCAGGGGCATCAGAGGGAGGAACATTGGAGCTTGGACCCAAGGCGTCATCCTTTCCCGCCGAATTTTTTGACAGCAGCACGCTGGGTTGAATTTTCTTTAGCTGCTCTCTCTGCAGCCTCTTCAAGTGCTTTTCTTTCAGCTTCTAAAACAGCCTTTCTTGCTTCCTCAGCCCATCTAGCAGGCTCTGCCTATGTAACAGAACAACCAGTTTGAGATGAAGAGATCAATAGAAAGGAGCTGAGGAAGGACCACAAGAGTCAAATGAGACCACAAGAAAATTTGTCCGTAAAATTGAACAACCTCTTCAGCAGCTTTGGCCTTCTCTTGCCGCAACTTCTCTTCCTGTAGAGCCTTTTCTTTTCGTCTAGCTTCCTCTCGCGCTGCATCGTCTTGTATTCTCTTTTGTACCAGCTGGGACCTATGCTCATGATCCCTCTGAATAGCCGTCAAGTGGCCATCAAGGAATTCGGCTCTACAACAACATCAAGTAAAGTTCAACAGAATGAGGAAGAGGTCAAATCCACAAACTCAAATGGGCATTGCTTCAAGCCACCAAGGAGCTAGAATCATGAAAACAATAAGCTGTTGCCCGACATTTTTAGACACAAAGTTCTTTTGTAATATTGCTTGCGTGAATAAAAAGATGTCACAAAGGAGAGATTTACTCAGTACAGGGTAATACAACAAATTCAAAAGAAAGAAAGAAATACAATTAATTTAAGTGAAGACCAATAAAGACACTCTGTAAGGACAATGGAAGACCAATTAGGGCACAACGATAATTTCTCTATGTGCATAGGCAACCAACAGAACACAAGCATTCTGCACCTAAAGCCAACAACAAAAGCCACATAGTATTTTTTTAATGCACCAAACACGTTGATGAAAAAGAATGAAATCTAATACTGCATTCTAGTAAGGTCTTACAAGGCTGATGCTTGTGTTGTGACGGCAGCATATCAGGGACATATCAGGGACATTAACAGACAAACCAGTTTTTATGACAGAATTATACTTATCAATAATGTATCTAGATGGAGCAAAAGCATCGGTTTTAACTAAAGTAAATCATCTCCTGCAAAAAATTCCAACAATGACAAAATCTTTGACAAGAGACTCTTCAAACCTTCAACGATCACGGTAAAAATTGGGTCATCATAATACATTTAGCTATGATTACCTAGTGTCGGACATGAATCTCAGATTTGAGAAGATAAATTGAAAAAGAAACACAATAATCACAAAACTAAATAATTTGTTGAAAACTTGCTGTACTTACATCAATCGGTGATGTTCCATGTCACGTTTCCTGTCCAATTTATGGGTCCCTTCACTGTTTCCCTGAATGCGAGTAAAATTAGAGGAAGATTGCACCTTTAAATCTTGTAGTCCAGCCTCCACTGATGATAGTCTGTTACTAATCCCTTCCTGTTAAAAGTATAGGCAGAGTCAGAAGCTTTCCTCATAATGTGATCCGGAGATTGATTGTTCTCTGCAAGAGGACTGAATTGCAAAAGAAAAAAAAAATAAAAATCCCCTCATGATGAATTTAAACATCAAACTTAACCAAGCAAAGGGCATACAGACTTTATTTCATATGCAAAACATTCACTTTGCAACTCCTACACTTGACGCCTCCAACTTCTCTACCCTTTTACCGAATCTAAAGTTGAGACATACAACATAGCTCGAAACATATCACTATTCACAGTTATTACGCAGAGGGGTGATGCTATAATGGGTAAAAAAGCTTTTAAGACAAAGATTCTGCTGAAAATTTTTTTATAACCCAAAACTCTAATTTAAATGAACCTCGAAACAAAGGGAAGAAAGCCATCAGTTCTACAGACTCCACCACAAAGGCATCAAGAATGTACCTGAATGCCAAGTTGAAATTCATTATGTAGACTTAGATATACATCTTCGGCCACGCTTGCTTTATCGACAAGAGGTCCATGGACTTCATCTACTAACTCATCCTCTGAATCATCACTTTCACTGAGAGAAAACGAAACCAAGACACAAATTATTATGCATAACGCACAACAAAAAATTATTACTATTGAACCTCCAATAGTAATGAGCGTTTTTGACAATCTATTTGTAAAATCATGTCTTCCACTAATATGCGCATCTTCAGCACACGACATGCAATTTCATGAGAAATGCACCACAAAGAACTACACTAATCTTAAGAGCAAGAGTACATTATACAAAACAATCCACTTTTTTCTAGCAAGAGTACAAAGCTGCAATACCATGAATCGATGAATTCGAAGTCTCATAACTCATACCTGACATAAAGATCATCACAACCAAACCGATAACCCGGTGACAACCCAACTTCTTCCTTCTCCTTCACAACCTCGTCGTCCAATCCATCCGCCTCGCCTTCTCCCACTCCGATTGCAAAACCCTTCCCGCTCCTCACCCCGCCGGAGACATCCCTACACAAAACCCAACAAATTCATCATACCCCAAACCCCAAACCAAAATTACAATCCCAAACACCATATCACTACCTCGACTTCTCTTTGCTCAACAAAGAGACTGCACTGAACTTGGATTCGAGCGCCTCCAACTCCGAGAACAATCCGTCGAGGGTCCAATCGGGACAAGGCTCGATCTTCCATCCGAGAACGTTCTCGGGACTCGGCAGCTCCAATTGAATCATCCTCCGATACCAATCCAAAACCCTAATAAGGTGATGGGATTGAATTGGGGGCGAGGGATTGGGAATTTGGGTGGAGATGGAATCACATTGATGAAGGGGATGAGAAACCCTAGGGTTTAACGTTCGATTTTTGGAACCTTAGAATTCGGCGGGGTCGTCAAAAAGAGGGGTGATCGACGAGGGGGTTTGATACGGCAAAATCTTGACTTATGGCCAGCGTTGGAACTTGGATGACCTTTTTTCTTCTTGTTTAAAAACATTATTTAGTCAGTATGTGTGGCTTATAATGTGTCGTAAATTCAGATTAACTTACTTGCGTCCAAAAATTTGTTGAGAACATAAACTCATTTTGAGTAAACAGAATTAATTCATACTTTCTTCATTTTAAAATATAGATAACGGTTCAACGTGACACGTGAATTTATGTATATGTTAAATTTGTGTGAAATTTGATAAAAAAAGAATTTTTTTATGATAGTGAGATTTATTATAATAATTGTGAGAGAAAATAAGAATGTACTATAACATAATATATCATATATATTTTGGGATGACTTAAATAGACAAGTATTTGCATATATTATGAAACGGAGGGAGTAAAAAATAAGTGTCACAAAAGGATTAACTCTCTAATAAACAATCTCTTCAAGAGTTTGACAATCTTAATGACATCACAAAACATTCAGATTGATAAATGTGTAACGAATATAATACGATCTGTTATATACTTGTGTTAGCGCTACTTCATACTTTGAAATATCTAGTCGTCGAGCAAATACATAGACATTGACTCAACAATGCCATGAATCGTCATGTTGATTGCTTTGCTCCCAAGCATGGTCACCTAACACTTCACCGAAAAAGCAGGGCGTGACCACCTACTCAAGTTCCCTCATGCCTATTACTCCATTATTCATGTGTGCAAGCAACAATCTCCCACATCATATCCATATTTGCCTTGGAAGCAAGGATTAATTAGCACCCATGGCATAGCATTTCCATAATTGATTGCATAACTTACATTTCATACAAAGCATATACCTATTTTACTGCTATACAAAACCTGTCAAACAATAATGACGCTCGTATTCTAATACAAGTCAGAGTTCATCTCGATAAACTCATGTCTTTGTCTTATTTCGATTATTTTAGGACCGCCCATTACGTTGAATCCTTCAACCGAGTCATACATCAACTGCCATCTTCCGTCAAATGACTCAAATCATATGCTATGATATAAATAGAACGATCCTAAACCACAAGTACTAGTCATATCAAGGTCATCATGGAGAGTAACAAGATATTTGCTATCCTATTCCTGCTGATATCCATTTTCTGGGTTAACAAACACCATCTGTTCCCAAACGCCCGGCAGAATCCTCTGCAGGCAGTTGCAGCGGCGACTCAGCCGCTATCCGCCAGCGGCAGGTGGATCGTCGATGGAGACGGGCGACGAGTTAAGTTAAGCTGCGTGAACTGGCCGTCCCACCTAGAGCTTGTTGTCGCCGAGGGGCTTAGCAAGCAGCCTGTCGACGTGTTGTCACAAAAGATTGCGTCTATGGGATTCAACTGCGTTAGACTCACTTGGCCTCTTTACTTGGTCACGAACGATACGTATGCTACGCTGACCGTGAGGCAGTCATTTCAGCGGCTTGGACTCGATGAGTCGATCGCTGGAATACAAGATCATAACCCCTTGTTCCTTGATCTTCCTCTCATTGGCGCTTACCAGGTAACGTTGTTATCACATTTGTGCTACATAATGTCAAGTTCATATGTGATCGTATGTTTACTAAATTGATGTGTAACATTAGGTGGTGGTATCGAGTCTAGGAGCGAGTAATGTGATGGTGATCTTGGACAATCACATAAGCAAGCCAGGATGGTGTTGTAGCAACACCGATGGCAATGGGTTCTTTGGCGACCAGTACTTTAATCCGGACATTTGGATCAAAGGCCTTACTAAGATGGCCACATTGTTTAATGGCACGACCAATGTCGTTGGTATGAGTCTAAGGAATGAGCTCCGCGGACCAAAACAGAACGTTGCCGACTGGTATAGGTATAACTACGATATCGTCATCTTTCGATCATGTGTGTGCTTCCGGCTTCGATAGTACTATAGTCGTTAACTTTGATGTTAAATGTTATGTTGAGATTTGAAAAGGTATATGCAACAAGGCGCTGAAGCGGTGCACAAGGCGAACCCAAATGTGCTGGTGATACTTTCTGGTTTGAACTATGACAAGGACCTATCTTTCATTCGCCAACGACCTGTGAACCTCACTTTCACCGGAAAGACCGTGTTCGAGGCACATTGGTATGCCTTCACTGATGGCAGTGCTTGGAAAAATGGGAATGTGAACCAGGTGTGTGGCCGGATTGTGAATAATGTGATGTCGAGTTCAGGGTTTCTGCTTGGCCAAGGATCACCCTTGTTTTTCAGTGAGTTTGGAATTGACATCAGAGGTACCAATATCAATGATAACAGGTACTGTCAAACTCTAGATTTCGATCAATGAGTACAATGTCAATGAGGTACTTACCGAGCTTGAGCTGCATATACAGGTACTTCAGTTGCTTTCTTGGCTTGGCGGCGGATTTAGATTTCGACTGGGCCTTATGGACACTCACAGGAAGCTATTACCTGAGAGAAGGGGTCATCGGGATGAACGAGTATTATGGTGTTCTTGACTGGGACTGGGCTCAACCACGCAACTCGAGTTTCTTAGACCGGATCTGTCTGATTCAGTCTCCCCTTCAAGGTCACCAAATCACTCTCGAAGTTCTCCCATCAGAACAACTCTTTTTTGCTGGCAGATCTGTATGTTACTTACTATACATTTAACATCACTCCATGTAACACGTGATGCAGGTCCAGGAGCACAAGCGTCCAGTGATCGCAAAATAATCTTTCATCCATTAACAGGACTATGTATCCAGAAAATGTCGCTCTTTCAACCCCTCAAGCTTGGCCCATGCTCGAGTTCAGAATCATGGAACCAAAGTCCCCAGGGTACCCTAACAATAAAGGGCACATTGTTTTGCCTACAAGCATCAGGATCAGATCAAACAGTCCAGCTCGGGATCATCTGCACCAGCGCTAGCTCATACTGGAATCCGATATCAGATTCCAAGATGCATCTCGCAACCAAGCTAAAAAATGGCGCTACGACGTGCTTGGATGTGAACTCCGAGAACGAGATCGTCACTTCTGCTTGTAGATGCTTGAGCAACGACGCGACGTGTGATCCGACGAGCCAGTGGTTCAAGATTGTGAATAACACAAGGTCATCTGAGAGCAAGAAATCACAGTCTTTAATGAGATTAGCTGTGGGGTTTGATTGGAGAAGTTTTCTTGGACTGAGGACATAATAGTATTGATTTATGTATATTCTTCTGCATCAGTTGATTCTTGTAACCAACCTGCATGCCTAATACACGGGATAAAATAAAGATTTTCAAACTAATCGTATTAAGATAAGATAGAAATGATTGTGCAAACTCGAGAATATCCGATCACAAAATTTTCTGATGCATCTCTTACTCAATATCCTAAATTATGTATTCCCTTCGTCCCATATTAATCGTATTCTTGCAAAAATTATAATCTTTTTTTTCTTTTGGCAAACTTTTAATATAAAAAATACATCCATTGTTTATTCTCACAAATGCTACAGTAGATTCCAATATCATAAAATAAATTATTCTTTTTTTATCAAAATACATACGAATTCAACATTAACATAAATTCTCGTAAACGTTTCAAAAAACATGAAATGAAGGGAGTACTTTTCAATCACTAGCGAAATCATTCAATTCTCATGGATTAGTTATGGGGTTCGATTGGAGAAGCTTTCTTGGGCTGAGGACATAATAGTAGTGATTTATGTATATTCTTCTGCATCAGTTGATTCTTGTATCTAACCTATGCGTCCGTGACTAATACACAGGATAAAAGAAAGATTATCAGACAAAATGTAAAATAATATAGAAATGATCGTTTGCACGATCAGAAATTCTGAATACAATTATACAAAAGTTTCCAATACGTCTGTCTCACAATATTCTAAATTATTCTTCGATCAATACTGAAATCATTCAATTCTCATAGGATAGTTATTCATTTCGTTAGAAGTTAATCTCAAACGATGGATGTGGCTCGAGGCCGAGGCCATGCGCTTTATCTCATTTCGTTATCCCAAAATGATACTGCATGATCTACGTATTCCAAGAATCTAGTCAATGAGTTAATAAATAGATCATCACACATCAAAAATGTTGGAAATCTAAATGTTCTTAAATTTTAAATTTAAATTGACCATCACAGTTAGCCGATGATGGATTTTTTTTTCTTTTTAATGTCAGCTTGTTGGATAAATATCCAACATTGGACATGGATAATCTGATAATCACCCATCAAGGGTAATATCATAACAAACACATTTCGTAGTCCTACAAAATGAGGTCACTGTTAGTGGCCTAATCTATCCATTTCTGAGATCATCACACAGTTAACACTGATGATCGCTTCCCCTGCATGCTTGGTAAGTTTGGTAGAGTTCGACATTAGCGTAATCGATGAAAGTAGAGTCGAATCAATCCACGCTATTGATATGTCTCATGCATTTTCGTCGTTGCTTGTACATGTTCTTGATGTTTTCCAACAAATCCGAATCTGTATACCAAACTGTATAACCAAATCAGATGTTGCTAATGAATAACTTTTGGCAATCACATTTCTCATTGTATAACGTCTCACTTTATAGCTGGACAAAAGCACTTACAGGTGTTTGCATCTCTAGTGATCTTTTCATATTATTCAGCAAAAAGTACTCTTTTTCGCATTGTTAACCATGCTTCATATATCTTTTTACAGCATCAACTGAATCAAAGAACCTCAAGTATCCAGTCTACTTCTTCTTGGCAAAATGAAGAACGCTACCTCTCGAATCCTGTTCTTTGTTTTCACGATCACAAATGGCGAGTACTTCACCACCAATGGTAGATGGGTCGTGGATGGACATGGACGACGTGTGAAGTTCACCTGTGTTAACTGGCCGTCAACCCTGGAGCCGATGGTGGCCGAGGGGCTAACCAAACAGCCAGTTGATGGGATCTCTGCGAAGATACGTTCGTTGGGATACAACTGTGTGAGGTTCACTTATCCTCTCTACTTGATCACAAATGTGACATATGCGAACGTCACTGTGAGGCAGTCTTTCCAGAGGCTTGGGCTCGACGAAGATATCCCTGCATTGGAAACCTATAACCCCCACATTATCGACCTCAAACTTATCGATGCATTCAAGGTGAACATAGATTTCGGATTTTTTTGTGATATAAACCCAAGTTAAGAAAGGTTCGGATTACATGTTTATTATAATGTGATTATGATGACAGGCAGTGGTAGAAAGTCAAGGAAAGAACAATCTGATGGTGATCTTGGACAATCACATAACCGTACCAGGGTGGTGCTGCGACAACCACGATGGCAATGGATTCTTCGGTGACAAATACTTCGATCCCAATGTATGGCTCCAGGGTATCTCTGAGATGGCCACGTTGTTCAACGGCAACCCTCACGTTAAAGCTATGAGTCTAAGGAACGAGCTTCGCGGACCAAGACAGAACGTCACTGTTTGGTACAAGTATGTATATACCTCACCTCTTTTTCAAATAAACGGCTGATCACATCAAAGTTTGTGTGAATGTTGCTAAATGTATTCCTAATTTTGACAGTTACATGCAACAAGGAGCTGAAGCAGTTCACAAGAATAACCCAAATGTGTTGACGCTCCTTTCCGGATTTAACTACGACACAGACCTGTCTTTCATTCGTCAACGTGCTGTGAATTTAACTTACTCAAAAAAGCTCGTGTACGAGGCACACTGGTACAGCTTCACAGACGGAACATCGTGGGTAAACGAAAGTATGAACGAAGTCTGTGGCAGGATTACGAGCTCAGTCATGTCACGTGCAGGGTTTTTGATTGGCGAAGGATTTCCTTTGTTTTTTACTGAGTTTGGCCTTGATCAACGAGGCCTCAGTGCCAACGATAACAGGTATACACCACAACATTGTGAATGTTGAGCCTTGCGTTATGGTGTCCTGTATGCAAATATATTCATTTGCCTTTTATCATGGTGCAGGTACTTCAATTGCTTCCTTGCAATAGCATCACGGTTAGACTTCGACTGGGCAATATGGGCTATTGCAGGAACCTATTACTTGAGACAAGGGACAAGAGACTCTTCTGAGTCTTATGGTGTTCTCGATGACACTTGGTCTCAGCCACGTAATCTAAGCATCGCAAGACGGATGAATGCTATTCAGCCCCCGCATATAGGTAAGGGCTATACATATATTCGATTGATGTATGCCAATTCCGAGAATATCATACCATACTCCAATTTATGTTCTTCTGGTTTAGCTATACCTAAAATATGAGCTTTAAGGACTATGTATGCACGAATTTTAACAGCGTGATTCCTGATGCAGGTCCAGGAATGGGAGGATTACCACACAACGTTATCTTCCATCCAGCGACAGGACTATGCGTCACACAACATCTCAAACTCGGACCATGCCCACTAGCAGGATCCTTCATCTACACGCCCCAGGGGACGATAGCAGCGCTAGAAGCCTGCATTGAAGCAACCGTGTCAGGCAAGCCAGTCACTCTCGGTTCGTGCTTGAACCCTTTCGCGAAATGGACACCCATATCAGACTCCGGGAACCACCTCCAGACGACCGCACAAGATGGTGCTTCAGTCTGCTTGGACGCCACCTCGACGGGCTCCATCATCACATCCTACTGCAGATGCTTGAGCGGCGACCCTACGTGTGATCCAACGTCTCAGTGGTTCGTCATTGTGGATAGCACGAAGTTTTAGCTCTGCTTCAGTGATCTGTTTTAGGTTCAGAAATAATTGATTCTTTGAACTTCAGAAATAACGTAGTTAGAGAATTTATGCGTTGAGTTAGGATTTCAGTTTGCTAGTATCCTAAAGTTAAGATATTAGCTTAGATTTTGATGTTAGAGTCAGGCAACTTTGATTCATTTTGTATCTCTATTTTATTTTGGTAGATTCAGCTTAACTTCAGTTCAATCTTTTTTGTCATTGGCTTTTCATTCGTGTGCGTAGAGGGTGTTAATCACCCCCTCCAAAAAGTACAACCCCCCTCATTTTTCTTCTTAATTCCATCACTATCCCATTCATATAATCTTATGTTTTGTTTCACAAAAAAACTTGATAAGTTTTATGAAAAATGACCCTAACATATACCTTTTGAACAATAATCACACAAAAAACACACGCGATTTTATTTCCGCAAACATATCACTTTTCAAATTTCTTCAAAACCGTGCTGTTTTTTCCATGACCAACATTATGCGGATCCATCCTCACAATCACATTGGTATTGGCATCATCATCGGATGGCATGTTTTTTGATTCAGTTTTCAGTTTTGAAGGTTTTGTTGATAAGGTACGAGATCGATTCCAAATCACATCTGGACATGAATTGAATTTGTTTTATTCGATCCCGGAACATGAGCGATGCTTATTAAGGGATCAGGAGAACTTCACGACGTTCTTCGATTTTCAAATTGTTTTTTTTTTGTGTTTTTTTTAATAAATGTCCTTTGTTTTTGGACAGAGTATATACCAAAATGGAAAACGTGACCGGAACCCAAATTTTGGTTCCAGAATCCACAGTATAGGGGAAAGTGTGTAAAATAATTTGGTTTAGGCACAATTAATATAATTGTCGAGTATAATAACAATGTGTCAGAGGTTGGTGGTTGTAATCTCTTTTCTGATCGCGCAGTCAAACAGAGCAACAGACCAATTAATGTGCTTCGTTAAATTAAACAGAGCTGGTACTCAATGCTTTGTTGATCAGGATGTATTCAATGATGTTTTTCCTGGTAATGTTGCGCCTGAATCATTGGTTCGATTGGAAGGCGGTACGTCGAGCAATATGCAACAAACATTATGTTCATCGCACTGCTATAATCTTATTCTGAATGTAATCCATGCTTTCCATGGTGGTGTGCAACATTTTAGAAAATCTCTTGCACTATATGCTACCGAGATCGGATTTCGATATATTATAAAGAGGAATGAGAAGAAGAGGGTTTATGCGGTCTGTACTTTCAAAGAGAATGGTTCGTTAAGGCTTCAATGCACGCATACAATAAATTTTCTTACATCAGAAAGCTGAGTAATACTCACACGTGTAGACAATTGTTTTTTCCGGAGCGATCTGTGAAGACTATAAAGTCAGAATGGATTGCCGAGGCTATTGCAGAAATGATACGTCGTGATCCTTATGTTGGCAGCAACCAAGTGAGCAATTATTTATAATCTAATCATGGATTGGATTTATCGTATAAGAAATTGTGGAGAGCCCTTCAAAAGACAAAGACGATCGTTGGTGGAGAGCCCTTCAAAATTTGCTAATAGGGATATGCTTTTCCATGAAAAAAATCATTGATATTGTAATTTTAAAAAAGGTGCTCTATTTGTTTATTGTCCTCCCTTTTGACTGTTTGTGTTTTTTTTTAATAAAAAAATAGGACTTTTTCCTTTGGGATTTGTTGTGGCTAATAAGAAGACGTATTGTAGTTGACGTTGGTTCCTTTCAGAGCTTCGACAAGTTATTCCTGTTGATCGAAAGATCAATTTTATATCAGATCGAAATTTGGGTCTTTTGCAAGCATTTTCTGAAGTTTTTGCGGATCATCCACTTTTCTTTTGTCTTTGTCATCTCAAGGATAATCTTAAGGTAAGATACAGAGGTACTAATATGCCGACATCATATATACAAGGATTATATCGTTGGGCTCTTCAAGAGATGTGCATATGCCCCAACGATCATAGATTTTTATAATAAGATGGAAGAGTTTCAAAAAAAAAGAGGCAAATGGAGAATTTTTGGAATTTCTGATGCCATATGAGAGGTGGGCTATCAGTTTTGCTGTTGGGTGTCGTTATGGGAAGATGACAATGAATGCTGTAGAATCTTTCAATGCTTGACTTTTGGGCATGAGGGAATTCTCGATCATTCAGTTGGTGGATCAGATCCGTGTCAAGTTGATGGAGTGGTTCAACAATTGTTGAAAAGATGTTGAAGAATGGTTAGACGTGTTATGCCCTAGGATGCATGACACTCTGAATGACCTATTTAAGAATTCTTGTACTTATGCTGTCATAAGATCATCGATGCTGCTTTTTAAGGTGATGTTCATACCTACAGCTTCAGTAAATGTGAGAGAAAGGATTCGCTTATGTCGTATAAGGCAGACAAACAGCTTTCCTTGTTTACATGCGGTGTGTGTGATTGGGAAGTTTTCCTTGCCATTAAGCTACATGATTGATCCTTATTTCTTGTACTCATGCTGTCAAAAGATCATCGGAGCTGCTTTTTGAGGTGGTGTCCATACCTACAGCTTTAATAAATGTGAGAGAAAGGATTTGCTCATGTCATATGTGGCAGACAAATGATTTTTTTCTGTTTGAATGCGGTGTGTGTGATTGGGAAGTTTTTCTTGCCATTAAACTGCATGATTGATCCTTATTTATTTATTGAAAGTTACAAAAAGAGTTACGAGGCTGTCATATATCCTATTCCTTCATCTTTTATCAACCAAATTGCAACAACCATAGAAGTTGTAATCGCTCCATCGACTGCGGATAGACAACTTGGCAGGCCAAAAAAACGCCGTATTTTGTCGAGTGATGAGGAGACAAGGGCTATTAAATATACAACGCACAACAAGTTTGGTCACCACAACAGGAAGACGTGTCGAGAGACGATTTAGTGATTTTAGTATTTCTTCTTCATTTGCGATCAATTCAATCTAAAGACATACGTGGACGTCGCAGTCCAGGTTTTCTTGAGATGGCGCGTTTCTGTTGATTATTTTTTCGTCTTCAATCTGTTGTGTGCCTACATAATCCTTGAACATAATATGTTTAACAGCATATAATACAACGATCTCATTAAGAAATCCTTGAACATAATCCGCCTACATGTTTAACAGCATATAATACAACATGTTCATGCTTGAATAAAACTATTGACATAATATGTAAGAAACAAAATTTAACTGCTTTTGGGATCTTATAAGTAGCTGGGCATCTCTTGCATAGATCACTTTTTGTCATTTTGAATTGTGATGTTTTCATTTGTTGTTCTCGCTGTTGAGTGCCAATAATGTCCAATAGAACGCTGTTAAACCCTTAAGTGCACCTTCTATGAAGTTAATTGGGAACAGGTGCTACCGACATGTTCTTCTCGTAAGCATATGTTCTTTTATCCATCCACCGACGTGGGTTTTGAGAAAATAGAGCGCCTGTAAATTATTCAAATAGAGTGTCTTTGTTTATTAAAATTGAACGTCTGTATTATAAATATCTCCATATATTGTGCATAGAATGCACTAATCCTAGACTTCAAATATACAACATAAAACAACAAAAAACCAAAAATCAATTTATGAATTAGGGTTTCATATGGAATTAAGCCCAATTAGAAATTAGAAGCACTTTTTCATCGTTTTATTTCATGCACACACAAGCAATCAATAATTTTACGAATCATGACCTAATTGGATTCAAATTTCGGTTCATAATTCGTTTCCTAACCTATTCACTTGTTGAAGACAGTGTGACAAACCAAAAATTAACGAAAACAGAGCGACGTACCCTAATGCAGAGCGTCTTCGATCAAAGATCACAATCTCAGCACAAATTCACGAACGGACGATGATTCCTTCGTTGTCGGTGTGGATCGAATTGGGTGAAAGTAGGGTTTTTTTTTGGGCTTTAGGATGAATGAATTTAGAGCGTCGGGCATTTTTCATGAGGAAGGTGATGCATGGTAGTTATTTTTTGATTTTGTATGTTTTTGAAATAAAGATTTTGTGTGTACCTTTTTGGGATTTTTTTTTCAACTTTTTGTATTTTTGGGTGATTTTTTCTAAGTTTTATTTAAAACAACTAATATGAATACTAACTGTGAAATTGTAATCTACACAACGATATCTATCAAATAAGCCTAATATTGTATAGGAAAAATTAAAATTTTGAATATTTTCAAAATACAAAATGTTTGAACAACAATTATAAATCAATCGTAATTTATACAAATTAAATGTTTTTGTTTAAATGTTTTTAAAGTTTTATATTTATAAATTAACCTCATCTATTAAAAAACACTTGTATTGTTAAACAAAAATCATGTTTATCAAATTTATTTTGCAATAAAAATAATACATAGCTAATTAATCAACTGCAATAAATCTACCAAAGCTAAAAAAAGATGTAGACAAAATTAGAATATGAAAAGGACGAGGCATAGTGAAAAAAAAAAAACAAAAAGATACAAGTTTGTGCAACTTATAATTAAGGAGTAAAAGAAAACATTATAAAATATAAGACAAATGACCTAAACATACAAAAATCCAAAAATATATTCACAAAACCATGCACACGAAAATAAAACTCCACAGATATATAATTTCATTCACTTCCCCCATTTTCTCTCTCTTTCTCCTCCTCAACCCTCGCCTCATCACCACCATTCTCATCGTGTCATTGTCGCCATGTCCCGACATCACGATCGTCCTTCTCATTCTCATTCTCCAATTCGATCCTCTCCTCGTATCCTCCGATCACGTCATCATCCTCCAACCACCGCGCTCTGGCCGTCCGTCGTCGATGCTGCTTCCGCTCTATCGATCTCCTCCTCCAACGTTCATTGACCGAAGCCGCTTCTCATGCCGTCGTCTTCAGGGATCGAATCAAGGTCGACGATCGAATGTAAGGATGAGACTCTACGATGATCTGTTATCAAACGGGCGAGGGATTGAGATTAGGATTGGTTTGTTTAGGTTTTGTTTTGGATTAAGGGTTTGAGTGATGAATCGTATTTGGATCTGTGTTGTGGTGTTAGGTATTACACGATGAGGCTTTTGATCGGGACGCTGTCGCATATAGAGACTATCCATTCTAGGTTTTGACTAGAGTTGTGGTCGATTGAATGATACGATTTGATTTTGTGACACTGTCTAGTGATATGCGTTGCTTGTGTTGATTGATGAGTTAGTGTGAGGGGTTTCATATAGATTCATGGTATAGTTCAGAAAAGAAATCTGTCACATTGTTGGTTCGTAATCGATTACGATAGGTGCTAGATTAGTCTTGAAGTCTGGTGAAATTGTGGATTTCATTTTGGTCCATGTAGTATTTTGCATGCTATGGAAGTTTAAAATGCCCAACAACTTAACTGTCTCAAGTAGTTTGCCAAGATGACTTGGTTGCCTGATATTTCATACGCTTTGTTTCATTTTTTATACACGTATTCTATTTTATTTGTTCATGCACTCTGTTTCATTTGTACATACGCTCTATTTCATTTTTTCATGCGCTCTGTTTCATTTTTTATATTGGCGTTCTATTTCATTTTTGTACCGATGCTCTGTTTTTATTTTTGTACTGACGTTCTGTTTCATTTTGTACTGACGCCCTATTTTCATTTTTGATCATGCGTTCTGTTTTGATTTTATTCCTACGTTCTGTTTTATATTCCAACGACGTGGTCAGATTCCGACCAAGATTCTGATAATGTTTCAGATTCTGACAACGGTGGTCGGATTCCAGCAAGATATCGACGGTGAGGGTTGGATTCCGGTCAAGATTCCGACGTCGACGATCAGATTGGTAGGGGTTAGAGTGGAGATGAGAATAGGGTTAGGATTTAAATGAGATGGATGAATTGTATGTTTTCAGAATTTATATTCCTTATGTATTTTTTTGGTATTTTTTTCAAGTTTGATGTGTTTAGGTTATTCACCCTAAAATATATGAATGATATAATATGTTATCATGTTCATATTATAATATTTTTAATCAAATATTTGCTTATATATAAATGTATTTTCTTAAAAAAATATTCACAACATTTGTGCTTATTTATTTATAAACTAATTAAAATATTTTTATATTATCTTTTTATGACTTTTATATTTATGTCTATTTTTATAATCCCTTCGTCCCAAAATTTTGCTTCGTTTTGCTCAATCGATCCGTTACTTATTTCTAAAATTTAAGTGTATAACATGAATGAATGTTGCAAAGATTTAGGACGGAGAGAGTATCATTTTTTAAATATGTACGTTATTTTTTTAATAATGTTGTATAAAATAAATGCTCTTTTTATTAATTTATTCATCTAATAATTAGTTATATTTATCTAACTTTATTTAAGAATGTGTGTGAATTTCAAGATAAAGAAAAACCCAAAAAGTGTGTGTGTTGAGGCGTTGGTAGGGTGCAATGCTAGGTGGAGATTGAGAATGAGTGGTTTGGTCATTATAACGGAGGAGGTGAAATGTGGGTGGTGTAAGTAGCAATTGACGTGTACGTGCTTATACTATAAACTTGAATGTGATAAACAGCCTCAAGCTTATACTATAAACTGTTTCTGATGTTCTCATAAACTAACATCCAACATAAAACCAAGACGGATCGAATTTTGAAGGCCGTTGATCAAATCTTGAAGGCGATATTCTATCTGTTTGAGCTTAACTAACAAGCTCACGTTAAGGTGATCGAAAATGACCAAGTCATTGACTAAATCTCGATACAAATGGACATTAAACATGATATCAAAAACCTTCCCCTATCAATCAAAATAAATACTGCATTTCAATCATCGTAACAATTCCCGGATAAACTCGCGAAAACAAAATCCGATTGTACTCGGTGGTTTCGACCAAGTTTTTGCTGTACTGTAGCAGATAAGTTTAGTGAAGTATTTTTCACGTGAAAAGGTTCTAATTCAATTACTTCAGAATTTTCATGGATCTCATCTACCGTTTTCTGGGCCTGTATTCAGATCAACAGGCCACAACTCAAAACCCACAAAACCACACCCCCAAACAACAACAAACATCCACCCACACGACCCGACCCGTTTATCCGCAATCGCATCGACGAATACCGGACCGTTCCGTCCCACACATACCCTGATTCAGATCAATAGCCCAGCACACAAACCCCCCAAAACAACCAACATCAAACCCCCACACACGACCCGACCCGTTTACCCGCAAGTTAATCAACGAATCCACGAGGGATCACTGATTTCCCAGCTTCTGCTACACCGAAATCTCGAATCCGGATCCTCGCAGATCGACGAACGATGGTGAAGGTGGCGACGTATTTCGCGATGACGCTGGGCGCGTTCCTGTTCTGGGAAACGATGGACAAGGTCCATGTCTGGATCGCTCTCCACCAGGACGAAAAGGTGAATCAACAGAAACATTCTCCCTCAGAACCCTAGAAATTTGTTCTTATTGTTGTTGATGAAATTCGATGCGGTTTCTGTTTGTGTTGGCGAGTTTCATGTGGAGGATTTGGGAATGGGATTGGGATTGATCGATGTGGTGTGTGGTAATCGATTGTTAGTTGCTAAATGGGAAGTGTATTGGTGATATTGTTGGGAGTTTTGGACCAGATTAGGTTTTTAATTAGGATATGTGGATTGATGTTGTATGATATGGATATCTTGCGCGATACTGCTCTAGGGTTCTTCGTTGTTGGATTCTGGTCTAATCGTGAAGTGTTATGTTGTGGTAGTGATTTATCTCTTTAGGTTAGACTGTGCCGTGTCATGGTAACTGTTGTTTTGGTACCTGATGACTGATCATTGTATCGTTGGAACTTGAGTCAGATGTTGAGAGGTAAGATAAGCAAAAAGGAACTCGATGAGATGAATTTGGTCATTAAGAAAGGCTGAAGCCAGGCATATAACTTGCAAATTTAGAAGTGACCATGTGAAGGAGGGTGTAATAGTGACGTTCGCATTCTATTTTGACATGCAGGATTTTCTTTTTACCGTGGACATTGTCAGCAATTCTAATGTGAATTGTCACGGCTGTATACTATTGTTGAAAACAAAAGTCTGTATCAAGCCTGTTTCATTAGCTTAGCCCCAGGGCAGTTCTACGGTTTATGTTATTTTGGAATGGAACTTCTTGGGAAGCTTAGTTCTTTCCACTTGCCTTCTGAGTTATAGTCGGGAGCTTAGATTGCTGGGGAAGTTGAATGCAGATATGAACTTGGTTCTCTGATTTCCTGGTTCTATTATGGCTGCAGATATGGACTTCATTATTTGATAATCATACTAGGCCACGAGTAGATATGACGACTTATGTGGATTCTTGGCTAAAAATCAGAACATTCTACTGCCACATCTTTTTTTTTTCTTTTTTTCTTTTTTGATAAATCACTACTACATCTTTAATAGTCAAGTTTATGTCTTATGTTACTTTTATTTTGCCTGTCATCAAGTTAAGCCATTGTCAAAAGGCAGAGCAGTGATAGTGTTACGATCTTGCTACCACGGGCCCTGATGTGTTCTATCCATAATACGTCTACATAATCCCTCTTTTTCTCAGACGTCAAGGATGATGAATGGGTATTATTCTCTTGTTGTATCTTAAAGGGCATTGTGTTACAGTGTTGGTTTCCTGACTTGAGCTTTTGTTTGTTAACGACAGAGAGAACGGGAAGAGGAGGCTAGAGAGATCAAGAGAATGAGAGAGGAGATGTTGCAACAAGTAAAGCAGAGGGAACCACTACCCTGACCTCGCACTTCATGTATCTCTATTGTGCCTAATATTGGCATTTTTAATTTGACTATGTCATGATCTTTGATGTATCTCCTCATAATCGATGTATTCTATCGAAGAATTTGAACAAATATTCTCTTTGTTAGTGGCACAATTGTCTTCGTTGTAAAATACTCTCGAGTTCATCTTTTTCAAGTTAAGGTGCTCTCCTGGGATTCTGTAAATAGCTTGGTTATGGTGTACTATTGTGATTTGAGCTGTCTCGCCACAAACCTTATTGTTGGACAGGAATCTAGCCCTTGCACATTACGGGGCGCGATGATCTATGGTCAAGAGCAAGCTCGAGTTAACGAATCCGACCTGACCGATCAAAACTCGACCTCTACTTGTTTATCCTTGCATATGCTGTGACACTCTTTCCTGTGCGAGATGTCAACATTTTGCCCCTCTGGTAGATATTTGTAAAACTTGCATCTTGATATTTTTACGTTTCTGAACCTCACCGAGGTTTCTGATGACCAATATTCGATGTAGACCATCATGTTTCATTATTGGCAATGCCTGGCGTACGTTGGACTCGTTCATACCCCGAAACCTCGGGGAGAGGATCCACTAGAAAGTCAATAAGCCTTGCGTCGGCCACACGCAAATTTCAACGGCAGGAGCAACTTGAGAGAAGGTCGGCCACACGCAAATTTCAACGGCGGGAGCAACTCGAGAGAAGGTAGACTTCGCTGCTATTCCCATCGTCGAGGAGCCAATGTTACCTGTTTGTGAGCATCCCAAGATCTCATTGTTGTTGGAATGCTAAATCATTCGAACAATCAAATGTGGTCGATTATTAATGATGCCGAGAAAGATCTCTGTGCTTCCCCTTCATGACTTGCCACTTGAAGCACACAACTCTTTGGAGAGTTGACGATGCTCATTCACTCCAGTGATTACGTTGAATGAACAGAGCACATAATGTATAAACGAATCACAGTGGTTTATGTGTTTTGGCAACTGGGTGATGAATCCTTCTTCTTGGGAACAGCTATTTTCTGTTCTTGAGATTGTCTCCTCCGTCTGAAAAGAAGCTCTGTTGTAGCTATGTAGTTATTCCCTCTCCATACCCTGAAGAAAATTACGGCTGCTTTGCCCTCTGGGTAGTTAACTCAGTTTATGATGATAAAAAAGGAGTAACAAAAACGAGTGATCCTTGCACGCAACAACGTGATCACAATCCAAAGGTATGTGCCTAAGGTCGCGTGAATTTAAAATTCTCGACAGAGCGGTCCTTGGAGGGAGTCCAAGTGTAAAATGCATGTACAGGTCGTGCAACAGCAACATAACAGATTGTTCCATATCAAAACCCAGTAAGTATAAGCATATGGTCCATGGCGAAAAGCAGTGAACTATTCGACCTTTTCCTTATATAGAAGAAACATGAACCATGAAACATGTATAATCACAGAGAAGCATCAAATGTGAAGATCTGCTACAGAAGTTTATCAGCTTGCAGTAAACTGAAAGGCTAATGGAATTCTACAGCTACATAATGGAGTCTAATGGCATGGACGCAGAACTGACGAGGGAACTATAATTCTATCCGAAGTAGACGAGAACCCTTTGTTACATATGTAATGTCGAGGCGGTTGTCTACATTTCTTTCCCCATACTTGGAGCAAATCATGCTTAAGCAAATGAAGGGTAAAAGGAACCACCCACAGAGTTGATCAAAGAAACTAACATGAATACGGCATACAATCAATTTGCAAACATGACATCTCACAGTATCCAAAACTCAGAGCCCATAAAAATATCACAACCAACTTGATAAGGAGCAGCACAAAATAAGCTCAAAGAGTTGAAGAAAGTGAGCCAATTCCAAATCCATAAACCTATAAATAGAGGGACATCCACAGCTTCCTTCTTCATCAGCCTCCAATACCCATCTTCTCATTTGTCGCCGAGCACTGAGCCACGAAATCAGTCTCTTCATATTGTCCTTGAATCAACTCGCAATGGAAACGACGAAGATCCTCCTAGTGGCTCTCTTCTTGGCCTCAGTTCTTGGCCTAGCGAAGAGCTTCGACAATGCTGAGATCTTTGACTTCAATGAGGACGACCTGAGTTCTGATAGGACTCTATGGGATCTATATGGAAGGTGGAGGACACACCACATGGTTCATCGCAACCATGAGGAGAAGAGGGCGCGGTTCAATGTGTTCAAGGCGAACGTGCATCACATTCACCAGCATAATAAGGTGGGTAAGCCATATAAGTTGAGGTTGAACAAGTACGGTGACATGACCAACGACGAGTTCAGGAGCTTCTATGGTTCCAATATCGAGCACCACAGGATGTACCACCCTCGTAACCAGACGTCGTTCACGTACGCACAAGCTGATGAGCTTCTGCTCTCTGTTGATTGGAGGCTCCGAGGTGCTGTGAATCCCATCAAGAATCAAGGGAGATGTGGTAAGCTTAACTGTTACATACACTGATGAGCACCTTATTTGCATATTTAACTAAGCGTACTATGGACTTTTCCCAATAACTATACTATAAGTCTAATTCAGCTAATGAAATTTATGTTCTTCATGAAATGTTGCAGGTAGTTGCTGGGCATTCTCAGCTGTTGGTGCGATTGAAGGCATTAACCAGATCAGAACAAACCAATTGGTATCATTGTCCGAGCAGGAGCTTGTCGACTGTGACAAAGATGATTCCGGTTGCAACGGTGGACTAATGGAGCAAGCATTTGCATTTGTTAAGAGGATCGGCGGCTTAACTACGGAGAGGGATTATCCTTATTCAGCCAACGATGGAACATGCGACTCCTCTAAGGTTTGCTTTTATACCGCTAAGAATGCAATGACGTATCTCCACGGACCATCTATGCTAGGATAAATCATATTGAACTTGCTGTGTGTTTTGCAGCAAAACTCTATTGCGGTCACCATCGATGGCTATGAAGTGGTACCTCAGAACGACGAAAATGCACTGATGAAAGCCGTCGCTAACCAGCCTGTATCTGTCTCCATTGATGCCGGTGGTTCTAGCATGCAATTCTACTCCGAGGTGATCATAAACTTCTTCAATGCACTTTATAACTGGGGAGCAGCTAAAGCTGACGTGTACGTTCTTATTCTTTGTGCAGGGTGTCTTCACTGGGGACTGCGGGACACAGTTGAACCACGGGGTGGTCGCCGTGGGCTATGGCGCGACACAGGATGGAACCAAGTACTGGATCGTGAGGAACTCATGGGGAACTTCCTGGGGAGAGCAAGGCTATATCAGGATGCAGCGTGGTATTGACGCCAAGGAAGGCCTGTGCGGCATTGCCATGGATGCTTCGTACCCGACCAAGATGTCAGCAACCAACGGCACAACCAGCATCCCAGCGAGCTTCTAGTAAACTACATCTACTAAATATAAACACGTATAATAACGCGATTGAAGTATATGTTATATATTGCTGCTTTGTGATAATTTGTTCTGGAATTTGTCGCGTCTCCACGTTGTAGAGAACAGAAGTATCAGTGTGGAGGATCATAAGACTGTGTATGGAACATATGGTTCTGTATCATGTAATTATATTGAATGGTAATGTATGATATGTGTGTATTATTCGAATGAAAGATGTCGAGATTTATGCCTTGCTCGATGCAGATCTCCTTGTATGAACAAAAGTTTCTTGCTATGAGAACGGCTGTGATATCCATCAAGTATACCAATATAGATTGAAGCCATCAACGACAAAAACAACAAACAAACTATCGTACCATCCAACTTATCTTCCAAAGGCTTTGCTCTCATATTTAGATTCTTAGCAGGAGTCAAATCGACAAGACTATAAGGGAGTACATTGCTACCTGCGGCCAATGATTTCATCTGACATTCGAATCCCATACATATACTGATTTAGTAATTTCGAAACCCCGAACTCCTGAACTAAAACGCGAAATAGCGCGAAGAAACTAATACAGGAAAGGGATGCGAAAGGAGATGGAACTGAGGCAAAATCAGGTAAAAGAACAAATGTTACTCATTCTTCTTGTATAGGCATACATGACTGCAAAGTGTTCCTCTGCCCGAATACATCAGGAATTCCTTCCCAATTTTTTCTCTCCCTCGCTTCCCAGTACCCACCAATATACCGATAACAACCATCCTCGTCTTTCTGAAACCACCTCGGCTCCCATCCACTTTCTTGCATCTTTCTTGCCTGCAGCGAAGAGGTCAAAATACAATAGCATTCAATCAGATTCGTGACACCAAGGATAAGCTTACAATTAAGTAAGCTAGAAGTGATGCACCAGGACAGAATTTAACATAATACTAGGTGTTAACCTGTCGCTGTGATTGTTCGAGTCTGAGCTTTTCTGAGTTCGCTAGCTCATATTCTCCATTCTCTAAATACCTCTGATCTGGCCGCAGCCTTGAATCCGTTGGCGGCAACTTCTCCTTCAATCCTGGAGTCAATTCATTCAAAGATATTGCAAAAGGTGTAAGGTTGTATCTTGTCTTGGCTGGAGTTCTGTCTCTCTCCCACAGCAAAATGGCTTCTGTCATTGGATCATAACCCTTTGGCTTTGTAGTAGGATCCCCTAGCACATAATACATTGCTTCATCCCACTTCCCAACCAGAATCGCGACTTTTTCACCAGTCCGATTGTCTAGTACAAAACCCTGAACCTGCAAGTCCAAAGGATACAAATTATATGTGACCCAGTAACAAGGAACATGAAGATGGCTAGAAGAGAATATGACACCAAGCTTCTCGCTGTCTCGCGTACAAATTCATAGAGATCACGAAAGAAAAGCAAGTAGGTTTTCTGGTTTGCTTATCTAGAGAAAGGGTTACCTGATGTGGGTTTCGGTCAATGATGGACTGCTCTTTGAATTTGAGCTTGCATGAATAATTTCCACTGCCCTTTATGCGCATTGTACCATAATGGTCACAGTATATTTTACCTAAAATAATGTTGTATATGGAAGTCGTGACCTTGCTCCATTGAAATGTCTCGCCATCCTCAAACTGAAGAGTAAGGATACCAACAGGATCGAGCTGGATAGATCGTCCCCAAAATTTACCCTTGAGGTTAGAGTCGCCCCAGAATTTCCATCTTCTCCCCTCACAATGACAGGCAACAACCATAGGGTGGTGGCTGACCTGAAGCAAACACGCCATTCAGACAATTAATAATCTTTAAAAGACATCAGTGTGCCTATATGATCTCGAATGATCCATATTTCATAAATTCCGACCATAAAATTGCTAACAAAAATGTGCAATGAAACGGAACCAATTGCACAAGGAGATATTACTTTTTCAGAAAAGAAGCGAAGTCCTTTATCTGGATAGTCTGCCTCGTACGTCTCCCCAAGGAGAGGATTAAAAGGTTTGCACTGCCTTCCTTCAGTCGAAGCATAACTAGATACAGCGAAAGCTGCCACATTCAGAATTCTCATCAAGTCATTTCCCTGCAGTGAAAAGTCTAAATGTAAGGCCGAGCATAGGTTCAAGCAAAGAGAACATGGAAAGAGACTAAGGAATCAGGTTTTATAAGATAGCTTCAGAATATTCCAACTCCTCATTAGCAATGTTAAACATATTCCTTCCCCCCGCC
>JAOVYX010015118.1:0-58620 GCA_035668315.1 Drosera spatulata
ATACCCTCTACATCATAATCATCATAACACATCATATTGATGAAATAATAAGCATGATTTGGATCGAGAGGGGTTAGATTACCTTTGAAGCGTGTTTAACCCTAGTTTTACTTAGGGTTAAAGAATCCCTTAGAAACCCTAAGACCTTTGAAGCGTGTTTAACCCTAGTTTTACTTAGGGCAAAGTCATCATCCCGCTGTCCTACCTTCATCACCGTCGTGTCCCCGCTGTCGTCACCGCCGGTGGCCAGAATGTGACCGGAATACGGCCGGAATGTCGTCGGAAATACTTCGATAAGCCGTTTTAAGGCTTGTTTACGTACCAACTTCGACACCCATTACACCCAATGTCATCAAAACACATCATCTTGCTCTGCCAAATATTTTCACCGCTGTCCATCGGACTTTGGCCGGAAAACTCGTTAAGACGTTTTTAACGTTCGTTTACGTCTAAATCTCGAAACCAAAGGCACCCGAGCCTCACCCCCTTCATCATCAACTTGTCACCACCCCTCTGGACACGTTGGTGGTTGAAAAACATGACCGGAATCTCTGATTTCATCGGAAAATTATTATTTAATGGTTTTCTCAGTTTATGCATAACATCCTTGTGCATGGTCATGCTAATCTTCTCCACTACATTCTAGTTTATCATATGATCTTTGATGAACGTCGGGAAGGTGGCAGCGTTGTTCAAGGCGGTGGCTATGTGAGGATGACACGAGGTGAGCAAGAAGGATCACGCGCGGCTTGATCTTCAACAGTTGCGATGGTGGCTGCCACGAGCGCGAGTGTCCATCAACTTCACACAACGACGATGGTCATGGCATGTCATGCAGAGGAGCTATGAGGTTGCCGGAGTAAGCGGTTCCTCGGCTTAAGCTAGGCGGCTTCTAAGACGCATGGAAGGGCGAAGACGCGGCTGTTTTCTCCCCTTTCTTATGCGAACCTTTCTTGTTCCGCTAAACTTGATCTCTGCTCCACTCCGCAGCAGCTGGACAAGCACGACGATGGTGGCAGCGGTAGCTTGGTACGACAAGGCGAGGCGGCGCGCGAAGGTAAGTGCAAGGCCGCGCGCGTTTTTTTCTTTTTCTCCCCCTGCTGCGTATGTTTTCAGCTTATGAAGATGATGACAAGGTGGTTGGTGAAGAAGCTAGTGGCGGTGGGTGGTGGCTGGGTCGGTGGAGGCTGTCCGTTGATGGTGCGTTTGGTGGCCTTGAGTGGTGGCAGTGGGTGCGAAGTGGAGTTGGTGAGGGAGACGGTTGAGTGCAGCAAAAAGGGAGATTCAAAAGTGGAGGGAAAGGAAATTTTAAAAATTTGATCCCTCATTATATTTTCGTCAGTCTATTTTTATCTCAGTTTTGTAATAATAATCTTCCGTTAATTAATTCGTGTCAAACACATTAATATCGTAATTCATTAAACGATATAACTTTCTGAGACTAAAAACTGTTACGTTATAATATTATAACGTTGATTCGTTCGTTATAAATAAACATGCGATCATAACGTCTCTCAATAATTAATCATTGTCGATTTAATTATCCCAAATATTTTATAATAATATTTCGTTCAATGATCTCAAATTTTTAAGCTCAAACCTGTGTCTCAAATGTATAATAACTTTAACGATGTAACGTTCATCGTTCATAAATTTTATTTATGCATTCGTTGCATACGCTTCGTACGTATATTTTTAACCCAAAATATATTTTTAAATTCGATAAAATTTTGAATTATTACAATCTTGGAGCTCCAACTCGACGTAACATAAAATCTAGTGCATTTATAGAAACAAGTAGTAGTAAATAAACAACTACAGTAAAATATTACACCTAACGTATTACTAACTTAAACAAAGTGTACCCTGCATAGAGAATATCAAGTCAGAGCAAAATGATCACGGAAGAAGATACGTTTCCCTCTATATCCATATCTTGATGAAACAAAGAAACCATTGTCTCAATGTCTCAGCGTATGCACGGACGTTGCATAGGTTTATCATTATCTTGCATTACATTCTCAATGATGGATCATATCGAATTATATAGTATTTTCTCTATCCCTAATAAATTATAATACATCATTAAAAATGAATATTTCAAATGAATTGCGACGTTTTCTAATTTAACAAGATTTTGGTGTTAAAATAGCAATATTATCCCTACTTTATATCATGTCATCTCCATTATCATTATTTTTTCTCTATCTATCCACTCATATATTTAACCCTTTTTTTTTTCTTTCTCACACTACCTATTCAAATATCTGAATAAAATGATACAGGATCAAATAATTTTTTTAATATTCGTAGTAAGTCACTATTTCGCAGTTCATTTGGAACGGATGGAGTAATATATACTTCTTCACCTCCAAAATATTCAATGATCCATGATATGAAAGACACTTATTTAAGAAGTTTTATTATAATTAATGATTTAGTTATTCTATGTCAAATAGAATAAAATTACCTTAACGATTTTTAGTTTTTCGCATATAAACCACACCAAGTTTACCTCATCAATGTATTGGTTTGTGACAAAGGAGTATTGTTTGTTCGGTCATTGATAATTTTTGCCTTGTAAAACCCACGAAGAAAGAAACCTTTGTGTTATGTACCATCAGTCTACGTTTTCGGTTTCCATTAGACCACCACGACAAAACAAAACTATTCCATTTCCTCTCCTTTCTCTTCCTCCGGGCGACTCTCCTCTTCAATCAGGTTTCATCTCCTTGCTTGCTTGTTAAACCCCAAGAAAATTTTAATATTTGCTTTCAAGTTTAAATTGATTCGATTCTCCGTCTCGTTTTGCTTAGTTTGATGAGTAATTCATCTGGGTTTTGTTTAATTGTGTTATATTGAACTGGGTTTCTCTCTGATTTTGATTATCTGCGCGTTTCAGCTTATGGGTAAGCTTTCGTTGAACTTGAAAGAGGGGAAAAGAATGAATTTTTTGTGATCAATTGCTGAAAGTTTTGGTTGTGGATGATAGTCAGCCTTGTTGCTGATCAAGTTGATTTTGCTTTATGGGAACTTTTTCGTTGTTTTTTGTTTTGTGTGATTGTTGCTAGGAGAGTTGATGGGTTTGATGATTTGCTTTTGCGCTTCTGTTCATTTTTGGTTGTTTAGTTGTGTATTTTGTATGTGATTGCTTTGCAGAGTTTTGTTCAGGGTTTAGCTTTTTGGTTAGGAAACATGTACTGATGAACCCTTGAAGTCGAACTTGGAATTTCAAAGATTATGCCATGCTTGGATATTGGAAGGTGCTTGAACTTGATATTAATTGCCATCTAGTAGGTCTGTTCGAGATTGATGATTTGTGGTATAACATATTGTTCTTTCTCATCTCATGCTATGAAGTCGAAACTGTGAATGGGTGCAATGCTTGACAGTCCAAGACATTGTTTTCATGTCGAGCAATATGCTTTTACCCTAAAAATTGAGGATTGTTATGTTCGTGGTAGATTTGCCCACAGATTTCTCATTGAGGGTTGATTGCAGAATTAGTTGCATTTCGGGGCATCTCGGTTGATTACTTGATAATTGATATTTAGTTTTCAGATTTGCCCTCTTGGCATTTTTATTGTTACAGATGTTGTGAGAAAGTTTACTTCTATTTTTTTAAGGCTCAAGTTGGTGGTATGCATCCCAAACCCTTTCTCTTCTCCCCTGAACTCACAAGCAAGGTGTTAGTGTCTTCACACCCTCTCATTACACGAATGCCCTAGGGCTTGAAAGGCAGATAATGTATTGGCCTGCTACACATAAGGAGTTACGAGTATTATACTCGGAGTATAGATTATCATTGACAAGTTAGTTTGACACATTGACCATAAGTCAGACACATCTTATTTTTAGCACTTATATGCGCTTTCTTTAGGATAAATGAACAGATTCTAAGTCGTCTCATTGCTTCTTAATGCTTGGAAGCGTTTTTCTGGATGATAACAGAGTACCACATACATGTTCATAGTGCACTCCATTTGTTCTTCTCGAATGTGGCGAAAATAAGTTTTTCATCCTTTATAGTTACAGAACAAAATAGAACTGGGAAAAAGCTTGTGAGCTTTGGCAACACTTGAGGCTCATTGTTGAATGGTAGCTCTTTGTTGGAATTATGTGCTCTGACTGGTGGACCTTTTAACTGGGTCACATGATTGCACCAAATGACATGACTGTGCATGGCATTGCATAGCATGAATGGCTCTGTTGATGGACTACTCATAGAAGGAGATTGTTGAGTTTTCTAGTTTCTATGTACATGATGCCATGGAGTACTAGAGAATAGAGATCTGGGTTGTGGACCATGTAGTTCAGCTTGGTAGCACTTTGCTGCAAATGGAATGATCCTGAACAGTTAGTGTTGACCAATTAAATATATAATGTGATCAGTAGTTCACTTCGTTGGCGCTAGTGTGCCTAGTAGAGAAGCATTGGAGTGGAGTGATGTGTTTAATTTCGGCAAAACTTTACTACTCCCTTCACACTTCTTGGCAACTTTGTAATTCTTTTACGTGAAATGGTGCTTATCCACCAAGGTCTTGAGGCTGAGGTTTAGACTGATATTGGCACTTTAGGTACTGAATATTTCGTAATTCATACTTTTCTGGTAGTATTATTGTCATTCACCAATTGCATGCGATTGTTATTGAGGTCATAGATATCACGGTGGAGTTCCTTGGAAAATGAGTTGATTTTGTACTTGCTGACGTCATATTTGGATTCTTTGTTTTGCCCAAATAATTTTGGTTAAATTGGAAGTCTTTAACCAATGTTATATAATCTTTTTCTTTTTTGGATGAATGCAGACCAGTGGTGGTTGCTGCTCCTGTTGTTAGTTGAAAATACCCGCAGCTGTTATTTATCGACGTTATGGATCTGAAAGGTATATCTTGGGTTGGAAATATGTATCAAAAGTTTGAGGCGATGTGTGTGGAGGTGGAAGAGACACTATATGAGGTATCTCGCTTCATTTTTTTTTTTCTTGGTTGCTCCCTTGCTCACTGACTTGCTTATTTGCTAATTTAACTTAGTAGTAGCTCCAATAAAACAAGACTTGTCTGTTGTCACATCCAACTTGTGTGTTCGACTGCTATAAATTTTTGTGGAACTTGGTTTTCTATGATCATGCATTTCTTGTCAATTGATGGGTATTTATTGTCGTATAATTTAAGTTTCCGACTGGAGTGACTGAGGTGGAGATATGATGTCCTCGTCAATACTTGTTTTTCCCTCGCTGACAAGCTAACATTGTTTATGTTACAGGATACTGTCCAATATGTTGAAAATCAGGCAAAAACTGTTGGAACATGTCTTAAGAAATTCTATGCTGATGTCATGCAAGATTTGCTTCTTGAATCATGTGTTGATCCCGCAAAAGCAGATAATCCTGGCCAAGGTTTCGTGCAGCATGCTGATTTAGAATCCTATGATGGACGTAAAACCTCTGTGAAGAAAGAGCCTATAAATGTCAAGAGAGCAGTCAGAAAAAAATCCCGTTCTTCTCATGCTGGTAAACAAACGGACAACTCATCAGCCGCAGTTAACTTATGCAAACCACTGCCTCGTGATGCTGCAGAAGATAAATGGGCTGACTGGAATTGGGAGCAGAACGAATCTGATCCAGGGTTTATAATACATTCCAGGCGTAGGTTTCCTTCATCTGAAATATCAAGAGGAGCTCCTGCTGTGATTAAAGAAATCGGAGTAGCATTGAGTGATGCGGACCTTGATGGCGTAGAAGAAGCTACACATACTGAAGTTGTGGGTTCAGACTCAGCTTCATTGTTCGAAGGGAAGGGAGCTGTTTGTCAAGATAATGCCAATACTAAAGAATCCATTGCTTCAATACCATTTGATTCTCCCTCACTTAATGTGAATTTAGATGAAATTGGTAATGAGGGAACACAAATGGTAGATTTTCGGCATGAGCACGTGCCATCAGAGTCTGATGGTAATGTATTCTTTTATATATATATATATCTCTGTGATCCTCCGGACATTGTGAGGTGCAATTATTGTTAATTCTTTGATTCACAGTAGCAAAATCTCCAGATACAAAGAGGAGTTCAGATGATCACATGCGAAGCGTGGAGGAACCTTGTCTGCCTGATACAGGTACTCGATGCACAAATGTTCTCAATATTAAATCTATACTCGTGTTTGTTTGTTCTGGCACATTTAGTCTTCGAACGGGAAGCTTAATGTTGTTTTAGCTGCTACAGTGGAGAGAGTAGTCTAGTCTTCCATTACCCGGGAAGGAGTCTAGTATTCCACATTGGATGCCTAGGATGTGATATTTGAGGCTATGCATTATTTACACCTACGATGTACCTGCTTTCAGGCATGACTAAATGAAGTATTTACTTGCGTTATTTGGAATCATATTTTATAAGGTTGGTCTTATGTTCAACGTTAATGGTTCTTGGATAAGACTAGGTTCCTTTGCCCAATACCATCTAGGAAGTTATAATTGCTCATGTGTACATGTGCCTCAAATCACTATCCGACATGTTGCTGCACATGATGCTCGTGGTCCCGCGTTGAAGTTGTTCCGTGTGGAGTCATTCCGTGTCCGTGTGTTCCACTTATGCAAATAGGTGAAGGGATTTGTTCTATATAAGAACAACAGAGCACTTAGTGCATTAGGGGAAAATCAGAGCAAATCAGAGCATAGAAACAAAAAGAAATCTCTTTGTTTTTTTGTCAAACACATAGTAGGGATTTGTCTTCAGAGTGAATCACTTCTATATCCCTTATTGTTATGTTCTTTGAGTTTCGGCGAAGCTCTTTTGTATTTTCTCTTGTTGGTTAGTGGATTTTTCGTCGTCGGCGACCGTCCGTGGTTTTTCCTGTAAGGGTTTCCACGTAAAATCTTTGTCTCATTTAATTTTGCGCACTCGTTATTGTTTGTGTTTATTATTATTAACTAACCGATTCGTAACATCATGGAAACTACACTGTACTGAAAAATTGAGAATAAGCTGCTGTTGCATATAGGTCGTTGCTATTGTGACAGTATTGATGATCCATATTTGTGCTCATATTTTTTTGGATGATTTAGTGTGTCATTTATTTTAAACTATGTACCTCTTAAATCTTTAGAGATACTCAGTTTTGCCAGTACCCGACTGATTCCTGGATATTTGCAGGGAGGCCGAGCCACTTGGATGAAAACACTACAGATGATCCTGGGGATGTAGAAACCGAAGTTGCTAGAATGCTTGATAGCTCGAACCTCGAAGAATCTTGTGTCCTGGTGGATAAATATGAAACATATATCTCAAACATGCCTGGGAAGCAAAGGTCTTATAAGGTAATGCATTTTCCTCTCCAACCCATTTTTTCGTTGACAATGTTGCAAAAGGGTACTGATTTTCTTGCACTTACCAGAAAAAGCTCCGGGATGCACTTTCTCCAAGAAAGTGGTCGAAGAGCAAAGATCATGAACATTCCTACGAAGACAGAAGAGTGAGCTTGTTAGCAACTTGTTCAACAAATCTAGGAGAAAGAAACTTGGACGCTCTTGATCCTTGTGAATCTGATTGGGAGCTGCTCTAGAATAAGTATTAGACGTATTCATGTAAATGTGTCAATGTAACCAGTAAGTGTTACTGTGGCCTCCTCTTTGGAATGAGCTGCGAGCTATGGTTTCCATGATGTGAATAATGACACCTCAAGTTGCACCTACTATTATTCTGTACATAAACTACTTGGATCCAAAATGTCGCAGATCATGTGGTTGCGGAATGTAGGACGACCCTACTGTAGGGTGATTCATAATACATCAACTTCTGCTTCAGCTTCTTCATGTACTCCTATTTTTTATGTCCCTGTGTTTCTTGTGTTGTGTCTGCCTGCGACGTTTCGCGTGCTATTTTGCGCTACAAATCTGTCGCCTGATATACTGGAAGACAATTACAAGAGTTGCAAAGCCGATCAGAGGGTTTCTGCTCTTGAAATCTGAAATGTGGGTTTCTCACCAATTTTTAGAGGCTAGACCATGGATTTGAAATCAAATACACACAATTTTTTGTTTGTGATTAGATCATTGGATTTAAAATTAATGGTTGAGATTAAAAATTCATTTTGAAAATAAAGAAATGAGTTTTTAATTCCGATCACCAGAAGATCCAACGGTCTAACAACACATCATTTTTTGATTGGCTAGCCACATAAACTCCAAACCATTTTAGTATGGGAAAAGTATTTATTCTCTTCGTCCCACAAAAGATACAATATATACGTATTTTGTATTATTTTATACGTATGAATACAAGTCTCATTTTTATATCAAATCATATTTGATTATCCCGTAATATGTATTAAGTTGAAGTAATTAACCTAAACAATCATTGATGTCTCACGATAAATGTATAAAAAATTACGTTTGATCGTAGTGATACGCGTGTCAAACTTTGTATCGATACGCGTATCAAATCAATCCATTGTATCTTTTATGGGACGAAGGAAGTATGTGGCTAGCCACACAATTCCTTAGAACATGTCTAATGACTCGCTATTTTGTCATTATCATAGCTATATATTGTTGATGAATAATATAAATTTGTTATAATTTGATAATGTTTTTTTTTGTTTAAAGGCTCATTGTGGACATATTCGTTACTCAATATCGACAGTACAAGCATTTCGGACTGACAGCGGGAATGTTTCAGGCCAAGCTACCTAGCAAGTGACAATCGGAAACAAAGAATGTCATCCCGTGCGCAGCCTTGTTTGACTCCCTTCTAATCCAAGAGCAGTGAACCTCATGAAAAACCTTCATCAATGACAGACAGTCATCTATAACACTGTCAAGGATCGACAGGTCTTCTTTACCGACTCAATCGAATTGATAGCCTTTCTGCAATCCGATTCCATGACTAGCCGCTCCATCTTCCAGTGCCTAGTGCCATGGCTTCGCCAACCGATGGGTCTAACTCCTGGGGAATGTTGCTACCAATCGCGACCACCACATCACCACAATGATCACGGGCCACCACTCCAAAGCTAGTAACTCCTTGTTCTCTCTTAACGACATCCACATTGACTTTTATGGTCCCCAATGACGGAGCTCTCCACGCATAAGGTGAAGCCGCAGCTCTTCCTGTATCCTGTTGTGTTTGTCGAAGTCTGGCCTGTGTGTATTGTTCAGCTATGGACACCGCTGCACTATGGACAAGACGTGCTGGTTGCTTTTGAGCTCCATGAACGAGTGCATTTCTGTGAATCCAGAACCCATTCAAAATCATAGCAATCTTCAGCATTTTCGAGTCTCCTTAGCTTGTCATGACTTTCCCACCAAGCACTAAAAGTGTTTTCGACTGACAGCTGAGGTAGGGTTCCAGGGTCACAGTTCATGATGGCCTTTGTGAACTCACATTCATATAAGATATGTTCAACCGTCTCCGGGGATTGAGCACAAACTGGACAATTCTCGTCAAAAGACATACCTCTTCGTCTGAAGGAGACCCGTGTGGGGAGACAATCAATGCAAGCTCTCCATAGAAGCACACGAATCCGAGGGGTATGTCGAGCTTCCACAGGGGTAGTGCCGGTCGATTGTCATGATGTCCCAAAAAACGAATACAGAATGTTTTTTTGTACGCACTCTTAACATTGAAGGACCTAGACTCTTCGAATTGCCATGCCCACCAGTCATCTCTGTCCGCCAGACCAGCTGAGGTGTGGATGATTACCTCTGCTGCTTCATGTTCAAAGGCTGATCTGATTAGCTGCTCGTTCCATGTTCTGGTGTTTGGATGCATCAAATGCGCCACTGTTGTATCAACTGGTAAACTAGTCGCACCAGCTGGAATTCGATGAGAAGGCAGCACTGGCACCCAAAGGTCCTTGAACACCTGCACAATTCTCCCCGAACCCACTGGTTTGATAAGTCCAACTTTCAAAAGAGACCTTGCTGAAAGAATACTACGCCATAAGTACGAGGGGTTTTCGTCCAGGACTGCTACCTGTAAGGGTACTCGAGGGTAATATTTAGCCCTCAACACATTGCTACAAGTGAATGGGGCTGCTGTATCAACCGCCATAGTTGTTTGGCCAATAGAGCATCGTTGAGGCATCGTAGTTCCTTGAAACCAAGTCCACCGAGAGCCTTTGGCATACACAGTCGGGACCATGACAGCCAGTGAATTTTGTTTTTCCCCTCCTTTGACCCCAAGAGGAACCTGTTGCAAATGCGATGTATATCCTCCACCACACCTTCCGGTAGACGGAAGCAGGACATAATATAGATTGACACAGCTTGGAGGACTGCTTTGACAAGAATTTTTTTGCCGGCTAGAGATAACAGGTTGCCTTCCCACCCCTGCAA
Organism: Drosera spatulata; assembly: GCA_035668315.1. Taxonomy (NCBI): domain Eukaryota; kingdom Viridiplantae; phylum Streptophyta; class Magnoliopsida; order Caryophyllales; family Droseraceae; genus Drosera; species Drosera spatulata. The sequence continues at coordinate 10,334 of JAOVYX010015118.1, forward strand.
TGCTTGTCACATACGACCCTTGACGCTTGTGAACAAGATCTTCTTGGACCTCCCACAAGTCATAGGCAGTCCCAAGTACTTGCCCAGCTCGCTTTCTTCTCGAACCCCCAAGATACTCTTAAAAGAAGATCGTACCTGCTTAGGTGTATTAGGGCTGAAACAGACCACAGACTTCTCTCGATCCGCCTTTTGTCCTAAGACCGACTCTTATACCTGCAAAACCCTTGTCAGTTCGTGAGCTTCCTTGAGACAGGCATGCCCCATAACTAAGCTGTCGTTTGCAAACAAAAGATGATTCACTCTAGGTGCTGTCCGACATATGCTAAGGCCTGACATAGCTTTCCGTCTCCACGCCTCCTGCAATAGGAAAGAGAATGCTTCTGCACACATAATAAAGAGATACGGAGACATGGGGTCTTCTTGGCGAATACCTCGCAAGGGCCTGAAAGCATCCGTGGGCACTCCATTCATTAGTATTGAGTAGGTCACCGTTGATATACACTGTTTGACGAGCATCACCCATCTCCTTGAGAAACCCATTTCCCGCATCACCCTTTCCACTAACACCCATTCCATTCTATCATATGCTTTTTCCATGTCGCGCTTCAGGGCATACACTCTGGATGCACCCTTCTCCTTATTTCTCAGAAGATGCATACTCTCGAACGCGACAATAACATTGTCGGTGATGAGCCGATCCTTAATAAAAGCACCTTGTGATTCTGTGATGATATGCGGAAGGGGTGCCTTGAGTTGATTAGCGAGTACTTTTGATATCAACTTGTAGATCACATTGCACAGACTGATTGACCGGTAATGCCTGATGTGTTTGGGGTTTCTTATCTTAGGGCATAGCTGGATATATGTATAGTTGATGGCTTCAATACTATCGTTTACTTGCAGAAAACCGAGAATCAACTGCTTCACTTCCGAGCCAACCACGCTCCAATGAGACTTATAGAACTGCACGTTTAAGCCGTCAAGTCCTGGAGCCTTCTTGGGGGGCCATCAGGCTTGTTCAATCTCAACTTCGTCAAAATTTCTGTCGAGCAGTTCCTCGGCTGAACCAGGAAGTTTCGCTGACCACCCTTGAAAGTCCATCATATCACCTTGAGCGCTTTGAGAGGAAAAGAGGTCTGCATAGAAATCACTAATTGTTTTTCGAATTCAACCCATATCAGTTGTCCGCCTCCCTGACGCATCCTCAAGTCCCTTTATGGTGTTTTTCCTCTTGCGATAACTAGCCAGTGTTTCGATCGCCTTCCCTCTACCAACTGACCCTTGAGCGTTGCGACCAATACATTTCCTCGCGTCCTAACATATCTTCCAGAACAGTCTTGAACTGAACAATTTCGTCCATTGTGCTCTCTGAGAATGGCCTGAGGTGAAGTTCTTCAACTCTTTTGGCCTACTCCACCCTGACAAAACAAATCCCAACCTGCTGATTTTCTCTGGTACCGCACTGCTTGCCCCTTCTCTTGACTGCTTAGACCATACTTGTTGGATTAACTTGAGCACTCTTGATCATCGTGCCATGCTAGTTCGTACCAAAACGGTGGCTGATTCCTTGGAAAGGAAACCTCCACATTGTCAAACCACGAATCCCATTTCAAAGACACAGCTAGATGATCTGATGTCACCATGGCTATATTGGACACCTGAGCTTCTGGAAAAACCTGCAGCCACTGTTCATTTGATGTAGCTCTATCCAGCTACTCTCTCCAAGTAAAATCCGGACCTGAGTAGCCCAGATCCCTCAATCCACAAGCATCAAGAGCACACTGGAACCCTTGTATGAGCCGATAATCCCTAGGTTGTCCACCGCACTTCTCAGTACTCGCGAGTATATCATTAAAATCAGCTCCACACAGCCATGGGAGGTCGACCTCTGTACCCAAGTTCATCATCTTTTGCCAAAATACACCTCTGTAAACGTCCATTTTGGCCATTCATCCGATTCCTCTACCACTGCGTCAATGTACGACTGACATATTCGTCGAACTGACACCCTTATTTCATCGTCCCATAGCAGGGCAAGGCCACCTCCATTTCCTGTCTTGGACGTTGCCACAACATTCCTATACCCCAATATCCTCTTTAACCACGCTAGATCTCCATGATTCAACCTAATTTCTGAGAGAAACATTGGGTGGGGAGTCTCTCTCTCAAGTAAATACTTGAAAGTCCGAACTGTCATTTAATGGCGGCCCCTCCGAGGGGGTTCCCTGGAGGCGGCCATCAGATCGATATTACCGACTCTGGAAAGGTTCTGTGTACTCCCTAGTTTCTTGTGTCTTTTTCCTGACTTGTTCGACACATCCTCAAGAGCTCTCTTACCTGTTACTGGGCCTACTGGTCAAGTCTTTTCCAATGGGCTTTCTGGCCCAGAGTATCTCCCCTTATCCCAAGGGGACACTTTTCTTCCCCCGATCTTCCGTCTCCTTCTCTGCTTGTCCCTGGTGGGCCTGTATCACGAGACTAGATCCCAACCCTTGAAATGTTTGAGTCGGCTTAAGCCCGGACTCATCCCCATCAAGAGCCCACTCATTTTGGCCTATATTCTTCAACTGAGCGCTTCCCTCCACCTTTTCAAACATCGACAGATCTTCGGTAATGTGGACATAATTCTTTCTGTCCCCTACAATCGTGCACTGACTTCCCAGGATCAGGGAGGTTTCCTTTTCTGAGTTAGTTTCCATCTCATCAGTTACCGTTTCAGCACCTTCATCATCGGCTACGATCTCCGGCTCAGCTTCATCTCGGCGACGGCTTTGGACTGATTCAGGACCCTTCTTTGGTGACCTTGGTCGGATATTCTCTCGAATTTTCACGAACCCGATTCTTGTCTCTGCTGTAGGGTTGCTCATAGCCACGGACCATATTGAAATCTTTCGTCTAACCCTTTCTGTTCATCCGTATCCCTCTCCGACTCCTCATGGCATTCAGTGACCCCTGACCCAGAACGCCACACCGGAAGCAAAAATACGGCATCTTTTCATAACTAAATGGCACCCATACTCTTATATCATCATTCATTCCCATCATCGTCCCCCTAACCAACGGACAATGAATATCAATCTCGACTCTGATTCTCAGACAGCTTCCTTTTGCTTTTCCTTGTTCATCCACATCCACTTGCAGCATCCTTCCCAGCTTCTTCCCAATAGCTTCTGCTACCCCCCGACGCATGTAGTCCAGAGACAACTGATCACATTGTACCCATACCGCTCGAGTATTAAAACAGTAATCTTGTAGGCGTTTTGATGCTTCATACCTAACGACCATGAGCAAGTTGTTTTCACAATGCCAACGCCCTCCATTTAGGACTCTATCCACATCGCTAGTTAGCTCGAACTTGAAGAGGAAGTAGTTATCCCCGAGCGCCTCCCAATAAATTCCGCCTTTAGTAGACCAGGCCCTAACTACCCATGTTTTCAAGATCTCCACCGATATTTTCCTCTGCATCATAAGTTTTGCCATTAACTTCCTCTCTGTTGACCCATCTTCGCTTTCCACTACGTCTGGGACCAACTTGACGCAGTCACTTTCATCCGGAGTGAGTTTCAACGACCTTTCAAACAATCTTGTGCATTCCTCAACGTCGTATCCTTCCTTTGCTGACTGATTTCCTCTAGAGTCCATCGAAAATGGACCCGAGACATCGCTTTGCTTGATGGCGACCAACCTCCCTGTTGGAGAGAGAACTCCTCAGGAACCCTAGAAGAGTAATTTGACAATCTTAGTCCAATGATATTGTGGTATACTTTAGCATTGTCCCAAGATGAATGGTGAGGAAAGTGCCATTTAATTTCGTTGAATTTGTGGTTTTTTTCTTAATGTTTAGGTGTGTATCCAAAATGATGAGTAGGTAAAAAATAACACAGTTATTTTTTATGCCAAATAAGACACACTATAACAAAGATAAAATATAGCAAGTCTTTTAGCTAATCCATTGTAGACAATTATTTTGAGAACATTGTTATAATTTGACAATAACAAGTTATTTAGTTAGTCCATTGAACTTACTCTAACATGTGGATAAATCATTGAATTTGATAATTAATAGTTGAAATTAGAAACTCGTTTTGTAGAGAAAGAAATAAACTTTTAATCTCAACCTTTTAATATATATAATTTCAAAAATTATGTACATATAGTGATGGTACTCTGTAATAATCTCATCGTTTTGTACTTAAAATCATTCTCCGTTTTGTACTTAGATCATTATCCTATTACGATAATTATAAATGTTTGATCTTCTTGTCAATTCTATTGTATGTGATAATGTGAATTATGAATATATATGACTAAATATTTCGATGAACTTACGTCTAACACTGTTTGATCATATTGTCCTAACAATCAAGATCATCTCGACAAATTGATCACTAATGCAGCGTTGCGCTTTTTTGTTGAAGCAAGCGAGTACTAGTTCTGTTTTGATACGGGGGAGGATATCTAAATAAAATTGCGGTTTCGCTGAAGGTATTCGAATGCTAGGGTTTCTCTTCAAAAGGGCGCAGCCAATTGCCGCCGGCGCCGGCGCCGCTACTTATCCCATTCCCCGGCGATCACCGCCACCGTCTCCGGCGCCGAAAATATCTGGCAACGGCGATTCTGGCTTCTTCTTGCCGGAACCTTTACTCGCACTCATCCTTCTCCGATCACCGGTGAGATCACTCATCCGATTCCGATCAGTTTGCAAGACATGCAACTCTCTCATCACAAGCCAATCCTTCATCTCCGATCACATCGCTCGACAATCTCTCCAATCCCGAGAACACAACGGATTCCCTCGCACGATATTGAAGGTAGAAGGCAGCCGTTGTGGCGAGAGCATCAGTCATTCGAAGAATGATTGCTGATCAAATTCCCTAGTACCCTCTCTTACAAGAGTTACATCATTAGCTGCTGCAATGGGGTTATTAGCATTGCGTGTTATCGACGATTGTCTGCGATGCAGAGAGTGTTTCTTTGGAACCCGCTCACCGGCGATTGCATCAGGATTCCAGATAGGTTTGAAGTGTTCTCGAATTCGTCTTTAGGGTTTGGGTTCGATTCTATTACTAATGATTACAAGGTCGTTTTAGCTGGCCCCCCACGGTCGGGTGGTCATGGTGATGGGAGGGTTTATTCCCGTAACGAAAGCGGGATGAGAAGTGTACCGTTCTCGTGTATCTTGAGTGAGGATGCTAAGCTTTCTTGGGCGCTCTTTTCCTTAATGGAGCCATTCATTGGGTTTATACGACATATTATTTTGACCACCAGTATCGTGATTATTATACGAGTGTCTTGATTTTGACATTTGATGTGCGTCATGAAAGCTTCGGTACCATAACTACACCGTTTGATCGCAGACCATGTAGGCGTAATCTCAGTGTGATCCTTGGGGAGGTTAAAAGAGTCTCTCGTCTTGTACAGTTATATTGGGGAAGCACGCGAAAACTGTAGCATATGGAGATTGGCGGAGTATTGACTAACTCATGGGCCAAGTTGTTCACTCTTCGTGTTTGTTTGGGCTGGTGGGGTCATCCGAGTATCAGTATGGTTATGGAGGACGGGGAGATGGAGCTCGTATGGAGCCATAAATCTTCTGAGGTTTTTGGTTATGGACCTGTTCCAGGTTTTGTCAGACGTAGAGTTATAGCATACCTATGGGATGATCGTCCTCTCCCCACGTTTCTGGAAACGTTGTCTTTATATGATCGCCGAAAAATGTCCTGCTACTTGCCTGATCCCGTACTGACACTTATCCTCCTTCGGCTGCCAGTGATTTCAATTCTCCAATTTCTCTCCGTTTGCAAGACATGGCACTGTCTCATCACCAGCCCATACTTCATCTCCAGTTACACCACTCGACAATCCCTCAAATCCCACAGAAAGGATGGTGGATATCTCCGCACACTGGTCATGGAGGAATTTAATCACTTTGTTTCGCTATGGCGAGAGGATAAGGAATTTCAAAGAAGATCGTGTGAATTGTGCCCAGCTGTAAGTACCGGTTACCGCTTTTTACTTATCAGTTGCTTTCATGGCCTGATTTGCGGAATCAATCAAAGCGGGAAGGTGTTCATCTGGAACCTGGCAATCAGAAAATATGTCGTGTTCTCAGAAGAAACAAAGTTCGCCTATGATGACGACGGGGTTGGGTTTGGGTTTGGGTTCGATCCCGTGTCTTGTGATTATAAGATTGTCTCGTTTGAACTGTGTTCCAATGAAGCGGAGATTTTTTCTCTTAATGAGGCGAGTTTGAAGCGCATATCGATCTCATGTATTCCTCCTAATGCTGATCATTGTAAGCACTCAAAGGCTGCTCTTCTGAAAGGAGTCATTCACTGGATTTGCAACACAGAGTGTAGTTTCTTTGTTTTGGCGTTTGATGCCCATAGCGAATTCTTTGGTACGATGTCAACACCGTTGGACCCAATAACAGAACAAGTGATCATGCCCATGCTGAGAATCATTGAGCTCAAGGATAGCCTAGCACTATACTATAGTTCCATGAACGAACCCGAAGTCACGTTTGGAGAATGGCAGAGTATGGTGTGGTCCGGTCATGGTTCAAGTTATCTGATGTCAAGATTTTATATTGCCGCAGTAGGGAAATTGATTTGGTTGTTGCAATTGATAAGGAAATTGAACTACTACTATCAGATAAAGCCGTAACAGACGTTTTGCATTCTGAATCTGAACAGATACCCACATCCATTAGAAGCAGAGTGCTGTCATACTTGAGCTGTGGTCGTGATGTGTACACTTATATGGAAAGCTTGGTACTTTATGATAGATCGGTTGCACTGGCTGCAAAGTGAGACACTTACTTCTGAGTTGTACTTCAGACATGGCATTGCGGTTTTGCTTTTGTTGCTCCTCTGTTGGTCTATGATATCGTCTCTTACAGTAGCATGTTTAGGCCATCAAAGGGGTATCTGCTTCAACCTTTCATCCGCAAGTTCGGAGTTCTGGATTATCAATGCTGATGTTGGTGTCAACAAGAGAGTATCAAAAGTTTGAGCACCATACATTCTGCCTTTACCATTCTTTTCTCTGGATTGCTATCCTGGCATCTGGAAGTCCTTGCTGCTTGGTAAGGGAAGATTTGTGAGTTCTGGATTGTCAGAAAGCAGGCTGTTGAGTTGTTGACTGACTTTGTTTTGAGTTCTTCAAGCTTTGCTTCCATACTGTTGGAAAATAATGCCGTTAATGCATTTCTTAATTTTTTTTTTCTTTGTGTTTTTCTCTCTCTCAATAAGCATTAGCATGCTGTAATGAGGCAAAATGCCTTTACCTTTTATTCTAGGGCTTATATTTTCATTCATCACTTGTGGCAACACTACATGTGCTTCATATGAAATTGCTTTGCCTCTCCGTCTTCTTGGCAAGTTTTTTGAGAATCCTATGTGACAAAAGAAAAAAAAAAGACTATTGTGCTAATGTATTAGGTCCAACAATCTAGTTATCTACTGAAGCATGTAACAGACACTCAATAATTCCAGCTTTGACAGTGTAGAAACAATCGAAAGTGGTTAACTAGATTAGCTAACCATTATGATTTTCAATCCTTCTTTGTGAGAGTACAGTAAAAAGAGATATATGCGGATGACCTTGAGGCTCCGAAGATCTGGTGAATGCTTACGGGCTTTTCCTTTGATGAACTGGTAATCATCTCTCATCCTCTTTACATCCTGAGTATTTTTATTTGCAGTTTGTGCATTTTTTTTCTGTGTTGCGATGAGTTGGCGATAGTCGGTCAGAGAGGTCGTCTATCCGCTTTGGTCTGTCTTGTTTTCCTTTGCAAATCTGTATAATTGGACTCGCTGGATGCAGCTTGTATATTTCATCTGAAGCAATGGTGTTGTTTGTTCATGACGTCAAGGTGATTGTCCAGGAATGTAGGGAGCTGTTTGCCTAGATAGTACAAATACTAAAGAATCCATTACTTCAATACCAATTGATTCTCCGTTACTAAATGTGAATTTAGATGAAAATTGTATTGAGGGAACAAAGTTGGTGGATTTTCGACATGAGCACGTGCCGTCAGAGTCTGATGGTAACGTCTTCCTTTTTTTATATATACTTTTTTCTCTATAATCCTCCCGACATTGTGAGGTGCGATCACTATTAATTTTTTGGTTCACAGTATAGCGAAATCTCCAGATACAAAGGGGAGTTCATATGATATAACTAACATGCAAAGCGTGGAGGAAGCTCTTCTGCCTGATGCAGGTACGTACTTGATGCACCAGTTGCTGTTCTCAATGCTCAATTTATGCTCGTGTTTGCCTGTCCTGGCATATTTAGTTTTTTGCTATGTTACCTGGAACGAGGTACATATTGGATCGTGGAACGAGTTCCGATACACGGTTTGTAACTTCGTTAGGAACGAGATCAAGGGGGTATATCTCTTCGATACATTAATTTGGAACATGGTACGATGGTTAGGAACGCGATACGACATTGTGGAACCTAGTGCCAATAAAATAGTGAATAATTAGCATATCAATCAAAATATAAGTTTGAAAATGGAAATACAGTAGAAGCATATTAATAATAATAAAATAGAACTGATCCATTAGAAACTTGAAAATCCAAATAAAACGAAATCTAAAAACAAATTATAAAAACAAACAAAGTATTAATACAAATTCTAGAATTCTCAAGCTTTCAGGTTACATAGTTTCACTTCATTTTGTCTTCCCTTTTAACACTTTTTTGTTTTGAAAAGCATGGTAGAACACTTCCCTCCTCTTTGTCTTCTTTTACTTGCTGGTGTTTATCTTCAACAGAATAAGTATCCAATGGTACCCACTTCATATCTTCAAGTTTCAAAGCCGAGTCTTCCAAATAAGCATTTTCTGGATCAATGTCCCATTTTGTATAGGGACCTTCCTTATAATCTGCAAGAAATCGAGATTGAAGACGAATATTGGAATGAATAAACACCAATTTGTCAGCCCTTGTGTTGTTCAACCGATGTCTCTTAACATTGTGTATATAGGAATATGTGCTCCAAATCCTCTCCACTGAAGAGCTATTGATTGACTGCGAAAGCACTTGTAGTGCAACATCAGTCAACTCGGGAGTTTTCGCTCCATAAGTAGACCACCAAGTAACGGCATCCGAATAATAAGAATCGAGACGAACATGTTCCTCCCGAATATCCCTTTCCTCATATGAAAATGAGCAAACTGTTCACGATAAACTCGAGTCTCTTTTGCAGTTTCAGTAATCTTTCCAAAGACGGTCATGGCACCCTTGACAACTTCTATATCTTGATTAGGCAGCTTACGAGGAAGCCTATCAGGAACAAGCATAGCAAGGTATTGAGGATGATAGTAGTGAGGTGTGAGAGCAAATGCAAGGGCACGAATAGGTATGTTCATTTTTCCCCACCGAGCCAAAATAATAGTTTCCATTCTGTTCCATTCATATTCAAACTTGCTATCAGCCATTGTTTCTTTGATTTCCCCAAGCATATTATCCATTTTTTCATAGATTTCACCCTTTTTAGGGCCTTCCCCATCTGTAAATCGGATTAATTTGTACAGCGGCTCAGTGATTTGGTAATGTTGCGAACATCATCCCAATACTCACTGTTGAAAAATGTTTCCGCCACCAAACCTCACATAAGGTTAATCTTTTCATCACCCCGCTTTAGCCACTCTGTCATTTATCAAGAATAACAGTAGTAGCCAACTCATCTTTGCAAATAAGCAACCGTTGCAACATAATATAATGCGAGCCAAGTCGAGTTTTTGTAATTTTCAACAAGTTCAGTTTGGCTTAAGAACGATACATTGCCAAAACATGAGGATGATTAAGGAAAAACTTGACGATGTTCTTACCCCGTCGATATGTATTCCTTAACCATTCAAATGCTTCGGCAAAGTCCTTGAAAATCAAGTTCAGAGTATGGACAACATAAAGGGATCAAAAAATATGTCGATGTACCTTTTCGATCTCCTTCCCAACCGCGACACAATTTTTGGCATTGTTTGTAACAACTTGGATCACATTTGATAGACCAACCTCCTCAATGACCTTTAACAAAAAAATTTGCTATGATCGACCCGGTTTTTTCCACACCAGAGAAATCATCAGCATATAGGAACATAGCTTCGCGATTGTTTTCTGCAATGACATTGATCAACGGCTCATGCTTGACATTAGACCAACCATCTAATACAATGGACACACCTTGTGCATGTCAGGTATCTCTGATCGGAAAAAGGTTCTTCTCAACACCCCTTTTGCATTCATCTAGTAAGGTCGTAGGTGCCTTTTCAAAAAATGGAGGTTTGTAGTTTTTTGATGCCTTGTTGATTACCTTCACCATCTCACAGAATTGAGGATTTCTCAAAACATTAAAGGGTATTCCAATAGCACATAAACCTCTCATGATTTGCAGATCAACCATATCCCTTTCCATAATGCCAAATGAATTCTTAATTGGTTTTGCGGGTAACACCTCCTGCTTTTTGGTGACACCCCTAATCTTTCCGCCTCTATAACCTTCTTCTTTACTTTTTTGAACTTTGCTTGGTTGCTCAACAACATACTACATCTTTAGATTTGTACTTTTTTACTAGGAGGAGCACCAAGGAAGTGATAATGGATTCGGATATAAGAGCTGATGTATTGATTCTTATAGTGCTTGCAAACCCAAGTTTTGCTCCGTTGGGATTCGCTCCACCTGGTGATCCGATGACCATGACTTCATCATAAAGTGGCTTCATATCATCTTTTTCTTTTTTCTTTTTTGTTGATGAGGAACTCGAAGGAACTGAGACATGTGCTTCGATTGATTCAGATTGATTCAAGTTTTCGGATTCATCACTTGAATCTTCTTGGATAATATTTTCGATTAAAATCTGCTGTTATCGTTTTCTCTTTCCAAATGCTATATTGACAGATTGAAAGAAGAAGAAAACAAAGGATTTTTTGTGATATTGAACAATTGAAAAGATTGAAAGAGTGCAGAGAAATTCTTTGAGAATCTCAATAAATATACGACTATTATGTATATAGGGAATTCTATATTTACATGTGAGCCAACAACTTTATGTTTTATGTGAGCCAGTTGGAAAAACAAAATCGTAGGGAATCAAACAAAATATGTGAGCCAATAGCTTTATGTAAACAACTGTAAAAACAAAATCGTAGGAAAATCAAACAAAATATATGACTTTTTTTGTTTTTTGCTCAAATAATGAGGATCCCACTTTACACGTTCCAATTCGCGTTTCCATACGTTTCGCAACGTCATCATACCCGGATCCAGAACATGAGTTCCAGTTCGTGGATCCAAGGGGGATGCAACGATCCTGGTAACATAGGATTTTTGAACTGGGAGCTTTATGTTTATTTAGCTGTGATCGAGTTTGGAGGAAGTAGCCTAGTACACCACGACGGATGCCTACGATGTGAAATTTTGAGGTTATGCTTATTATTCACACTTGGGATCTAACAAGTATTCACACTTTGGATCTAAGGTTCTTTTTCTCCAAGTAAGTTGAGTAGTATGAAGCTAGGGATGAACCCGGTGAAGTTGAATCAGAAGCAGAAGACTCCTCTGGACAAAGTGCAACTGTTTTATGTTGTTTGTGGGACTAGTGCTTGGAACGAAATATTGTTCGAGCTAAGAAACATATAATCACAAGTCAATAATTGTTTTCTTTAGGTAATATCGTATCAATGAACAAATGAAAAATATCAAGACAAAAATCTTATAAATTAATAATATCTAAAAAGATTTTATACGATACATTAAATAAAATTCCAATCTTCTAAATGAAGTATCTGACTTTCTTGTGTATATTAGACAACGTTTTTCTTTTGATCTTTTTTGTGAAGATCCAAAGTTGGGATCCAGATATGGCGTTTCTACGCAATTTTCATTAGATTAGATAATTACTGATGTGATGATTCTAGATTTTGTATCTATAGATTTTCCGATTCTCTACTAGTAATTCGAAATTCTAGATTCCCCAAGCCCGCAAACCCTTTATCCCTATCTCGTTGATCAACTTCTCTAGGGTTTTGCTCTCCCACCTTCTCCGTCACCGGCAAAAATGTCCGGGAAACGCCGGTCCGTCGACTACATCCCTGAACCCATACTCACAGTAATCCTCCTCGGATTACCGGCGATATCCCTAATCCGATTCCGATCAGTTTCCAAGTCATGGAATCCCTCATCGCTAGCCCACACTTCATCTCTCGTTACAACACCCACCGCCCACAACACCAACAATCCGAAACCCCCCGCACTCTCCTCTTCCCCGAAGAGGAACAATCCGTCTCCCTGAGGCGAGAGGACCAGCCCTTCGAGCACCGCTGCAGCGTCCAATGGCCAGCGGCCACGTACCCCGGCGACTGGTCGAGGCCGGGCATTGTCGGCTGCTGCGGCGGCCTCGTTTGCGCGACAATGTGTTGAGGTTGTTGATGAGATCGGGTATGGGTTTAAATTTTGGGCGGAGAGGGGGATTGGGTTTGGGTTCGATAATGCCTGTGATGATTATAAGGTCGTCTCGGTTATGTTAATGTTATAATGAGGAGTCTGGGGGGTTTGAGCACGAGGGAAGGTTTATTCAGCGTGGGTGTTTTGAGTTCGTGTATCCCGCGCAGTCATTCTTATGCTGTTGATTGTTCCAACACTGTTTTCGTGAACGGATGCGTGAACTGGTTGTTGACTGTCGAGTGTCGTGCTGATGGGGGCAAGATTGAGGGGCCGTTTTATTACGATCCTAATCCTTACACGTCTCTATGTCACGAAAGCTTGATGTGCATGGGGAATTCATTGATGCAATGCCCTCGCCCACAAAGCGGTTATGATCTTGATGTGGTTGTTGAAGAGATTAAGAGTTGTCTGGCATTATATGGTTGCCCCGATGGCAATGAATCTGAATGCAGTGTATGGAGAATGACTGAGTGCGGTGTGGCAGAGTCATGGACAAAGTTACACAATGTCTAGATGTTGGATTGGGGGGCTTCTGAAATCAAAATGGTTATTATGGAGGACCAGGAGAGTAGTGATGAAACTACTGTGAACAAGGTCTTGGATTCTGAGCTTGTTCTTCCCGATTCCATCAGAAACGGAGTTGATGCGTACCTATTGTCGGACAAACCTATGGAGACTTATGTGGAAAGCTTGATTTTATATGATGGGTCTATTGACTGAAGACAAGAAAACGATCTTGGTCTGGCGACATATTCATTATTCTGGGGTATGTGGACTTGATAATGTTCAGCTTGATATCTTCATTATTTTTTCTAGCATCTTGAACTGGATAAGATGGATCTGTTTCAAGCTTTTTGCTCATCTTATATTGACGTGGTTATGATCAATGATCAATGATGATGTTAATACTACTCATCAAATTGGAACCACTATTCTCCAATAGATCGAAGTTCGTCTTGGTGAACTTTGCCGTGCTGATGGTTCCCTGAGCGAATTGTCGTCAATGAACTTAGCTTCATCTTTTCTGCTAGTGTGGATTTCGTTATTTATCATATCCAATAGGATTTTTTCTGACCTGTTGCATTGCTCCAAGTTTCCATGTTTTTGTTTATTGATTTTTATTTTTTTCAGGTTAAGAGTTGGTTATAATTATATTGGTGGTTTGGGGCTTATTTTAAAATCAGTCATGACAAAGTTAAATGACTTGTTTTTATATTCATTTTAGCGTGGCATTGATCCTCTATTAAGTACTTTAAAGTCCAACACCGATTTCTTATATTTATGAAAATTCGAAAAAAAAATTCCTGGTGGTTAGCACAGGAAAATTCACCAATTTTGTTAAGAGTTCAAAATGTCAGAAATTGACTTCAAGCAATCTCTTTTACAATCGTTGCACTTACTCCCACTAAAAATTAATGATGAACACACGAAAAGTTTATCGATTTCATCAAAAACATAATAATTCGAGGAATCCTCAATAAAAACACATTTTTAAAATTCTACTCGGATATCAAAAATTTAAGAATTCTCGATTTTTACTTGAAATTTTGGTAGTAGTTCAAAACGTAACGAATTTGACTTCAAGCAATGTCATTTACAATCGTGGCACTTATTTCCACTAACATTTAGAAAATTATGCTTGAGTATTAGAAATTTTAGAAAGGATTTTTATTATATGAGTTGAACGGTACTAATTTAATCACTATCTAGACGTACAACGTAAGTGCACGTATCCTTCATAAATAGAGTGAAGAATACAAGAGTATCGATCCCACAGTGACAATAAAAACTAAGCACTAGAATAGACACCTTAGTTAAATTTGAGTCTATCGAAATTTTGGATTTTGTTTTTCTTACACACGCACACACAAGTGATTTTAAAGAATTTTAAGATGATGAAAATGAGTTTAAATTAACAAAGTATTCTTGTTTTTAAAAAATTTGAGATGACAAATCCGTTTATCGATTCATTAACTTCTAATGAGTTAAGATTGTAGAGTTATCTGCACATCCGTCAATGTTCCACAAGCATCTTCTTAAGCTAAAACGTATGACAATAAAGATTGCATAATTTAGAATAAGAAATCATTAAGCATCAAAACATAAAGAGCACATAATTAACAAAAATATGTCTATTTAATGTCAATTATGCTAATGTTGTCGGTTTCTTTAGATATTAATTTTCCTTTTGATTTAACTAAAATTTATATATTCTGTAATTTTTGTAAATCACGAAGCTCTTTAATCACATCAACATCATACATAGGATTAAATCATCAATTACAAGATTTATTTTCATATGTATCAATTATATTCATCCTAGAGGTAGGTGGATCATTTATCAAATTTCATGATTTTGTTAAAGGTCACAAAAGAGTCTCTTATTTCTAAATAAACTCTCTAGATCTTCTAAGTGTTTAAATATTGATTTTATAAGTTGGTTTTTTTTACACCTTAAGGATACATGTTATCATTTTATGCTTAACTTGAAATTCTAGAATAAGGTTACTTGTTAAGATCATGTATATGTTCCAACTTGTTCAATGACTCTACATCTTGTAATATTTGACTCTTCTTAACTCATTATTGGTTAAATCATATTAAAAAAAAAACTTTATCATCATCCCAAGTATATGAGGTTTACCTCATGACAAAAATGATACAAATACACTTAAATTTACAGAGTGAGCTATACATGATTATTAGTTTCAAATATCAAGTCGGTTTAAAAATAGACAAACACACAACTTAAAAACACAATAATTTCATTAAACTTTATAACATGATAACAACAAAGTAACTTCAAGTATGTAAGAGATTTTACAACCAAAGCAATTTAAGACAATGAAGAAACTCAAGTGCAAAGTTGTCTTTAATAAGACCGACTCCTTCTCGATATGATCCGTTTTAGCTTGATGAATCCTTAAAATGGTGTATGCAATCTTTACTTCTAACCTTATCCTCTCCTCTAATTGCTTAAGGAGAACTACAAAAATAATGGACAAAAGAAAGTAGTAAAAAAAATAAAAACTAGTAAAGAGATAGAATAGCAAGTCCTTTTTATGCTATTTTTTTGTTATTAACATATATTGATTTGATTTTTTGTTTTTTTCCCTTGTTTGCACGAATTTTCCTCTTTTAACAAGACAAAATGTCCATGTTTATACATTATTGGTGTTTCAAATCATCACAAGACAAGAGACCCTCACAATCAAAAATAATACATGATTGAATTGATTAGAAAAAAAAATTCAAGATGATCATTTTGTTTTTCATTAATATTACATTTAGTAATATAACAAAATAAGAAAAATATGGTCATATTATATACCAAAATATCAAGGATACCTATCATCAAATTATTAGGCCAATGATATGATACAAAAAAGCGAGAATTAGTTAGGTAAAAATCAAAACATTACTGAACACGATTTTACGAAAATGAAAAATATTTTATACGAAAATAAGCATAACTATTTACACAAACCTCCGTTTGATGTGATTCAAAGTGCATTAGAAATAAGACATTTAGAGGTTTACAATGATATAAAGTTCATAACTTAACTCAACCGGAGTCAGAAGAACCATTATTCACAAAGTGAGACGAGTAATCAGGAAATTTCAATAACAAAGTGTCACATGATTAAAAAATGACTTGTTTTAATACGAACATATATCAAACATATGCAATAATACTCAAAACACTCCAACAACTAATTAAAATAGTAAAATAACCTAAAAAACACGAAAATTTATTTGAATATTCCAAAACATAGCTAAAGTCAAGTGTAAAACAATGTAAATAAGTGATATAAATGTTATTTATCATAAATCACTCAAATCTTCATTAGTTTTATTAATCCCTCAAATTGTTATATATATTTGACAAAATATTTTATTTTTTATCTTAAAAACTTTATAATTCCAATGGAATCCGGCAAATATTTATTTAAGATAAAATAATTCTCGTTTTTAAATATTTTTTTTAAATCATTGTTTATTTCATCAAAAAGTATAAATAAATTAAATTCGAATCATAGATATTTTTAAAATATCATAATTATATTGTAAAAATTACAAAAAGTTGGACTATTTAATGCGAACGACAGTGCAAGCCACAGTAGGGATGTCGGAGAGGATGGGTTTGGGATTTATTTTCTTTCCTTTTCTAAATGCATTAGTGTGGTTTAGGGGGAAAAGAAAATAACGTTCTATGTGTATCGACAAATAACACTAACAGTAAAGATGAATCCAATCAAGAAAAAATCAAAACCATCTCGCCATTCGCAGCCCTCTATTGATCCAATACGAGTCTAATTGATTGAAGAAGAAGCCTGCTCAACTACATTAGGATGTTCTCATGTACAGCAGGCAGGGAAGTACCCAAACAGCGAAGGAGTCTGACGAAGATGAATTTGAAACTGTCTGATTGTAATGTGCAAGTTCCAAACTCTTTTTCCCATCAACATCAATGGTCATAACCAATTCATAACTTGAGAAAAAAAGAGAAAGAAAAAGAAAAAAAAAGCTTGAAACAGATTCTTTTGACAATTCAAAATAAAACAACCCAGTTATTATTCCTGTAATTTGAAAGTCCAAGATAGAAGAGCAAATAATGAAGATATCATAAACGAGCAACACATTCAAATGTGAACACACTCTGAATAATATATCTCACGATGATCGTTTCCTTATCTCCCTCCCCCGTCAACTAGATCCATCAAACAAAACCAAGCTTTCAACATAAGTTTCCATAGGTTTGTTTAGTGATAGGTATGCATCGACTCTACTTCTAACTGAAGCAGGAAGAATAGGTTCCAAATTCAATACTTTCTTCAAAGTCATTCCGTTGGATACTGATTCAATCTCGTCATCCTCCCTAATCACCATCCTTATTTTTGAACTCCCCAGATCAAGAATCTTGGCATTGAACAACATGGTCCATGACTCGGCCACACCATACTCCGTCATTCTGCATTCAGAATTGTCTCCAGTATACAATCGTCATTCTCAGTATACGATCGTTAATCTTACCAACAATCGTCATTCTCCGTATACAATGCCAAACAACCGTTAATCTCACCAACAACCACGCTAAGCCGAAAATTGTCTTTTACGGGAGCAATGGGAGACAACATTGTATCAACGTTCTCACCATGCACGTCAAACCTCAGAATATAGATATACCCGTATAAGCATTGGGATCATAATAATACGGGTCCTCAATCACACCCCCATCAGCACGACAATGAACACTTAAAACCCAGTTCACGCATCCGATCAAGAAAACAGAATTGGAACAATCAACACCATAAGAATCACTGGGTGGGATACACGAACTCAATAACACCACGCTCTTCAACCAACCCTCACGAACGGAATAAACCTTCGCCTCTTGCTCAAAATCCGCAGTCCATTCGTTAAAGTATAACGAAACCGAGACGACCTTATAATCATCAGTAACACAATCAAACCCAAACCCAATCCCAATCCCTGACTCCGCCCAAAAATGAAACCCATATCCAATCTCATCAACCACCTCAACACACCTCCTACTGCTTGGGTTCCAAACAAAAACGCGTTGTCGTCCGGTCTGATAACTCATACTTAGACAGCAAACAAGGCCGCCGCAGCACCCGACGATGCCGGGCCTCGACCACTCGTCGGTGCACGTGATCGGCCATTCGACACGGGACCAGTGATCCAACGGCTGGTCCTCTCGCCACAGTGAGAGATACTGTTTATCTTCCGCGAAAACTAGAGTGCGGGGGGTTTCGGATTGTTGGTGTTGGTGGTGGTGGTGGTGGGTGTTGTAACGGGAGATGAAGTCTGATGGATAGGAATCGAACGATGGATTTTGGTGGTAATCGGAGGAAGACGAGTGTGAGTATGGGTTCAGGGATATAGTCGACGGAGCGGCGTTTTCCGGCGCCGGAGACGGTGGGGTTGAGGTCCGGTGGAGAAACCCTAGGAGAGGTAGATTGACGGCGGTGGAAAAACTGCTTGGCATACTGATACATATTTTAGTGTTTTCCACTATGTGGTAGAATGTAGATTATACCCCTGTGTTCTTGTAACCAATATATATTCCCATCGTCCCAAAGATTAATGAGTAAGTGTAAATTTTTTGATATTTCATATCCGTCCATAATACATCTGATCACTCACATTTAAGATATTAGAGGTAATTAGGAAACATATCATGTTATGATAGATAGACTGCTCTATGATGTGGGGGAAGCTTTTATGACTAATAGATAAGAGTTGTCGAACATGAAATTTAGAGTTGATAACAGAGAGCCAAACTAAAATCACCATATCTGAAACCTGGACTAAAGTTTATATACTAACCAAACAGATATGGAGTAATACAGGACACATACGCTCTTTTTTCTTTCTTTCTTTTTTTTTTCTGGGTATTGAAGGGGACAAAGCCCTAACCACACTAGATTCAAAACAAGTTTACGCGAAGAGAACCCATATAGATCCGCCACAAAAATAAGACTCGAATGTAGCGTTATTTGTTTTCCTTGCATTGATGAAATCTTTGCAATTGGTTTTCCTCTTATTACTCCCTTCGTCCCATAATATTTGTATTTTATTTTCCTTCTTATTATTGCTTCTGTCCCGTAATACTTACAGCCGTTTGACTCGATACGAAAGAATATTTTTTTAGGGATAATGGATTGTTGTGAGAGGAGATAGTGAGCGGTAACAAAATATGATTGATTTAGTATTTTTTAGATTAAATATGATCTAAAAAAATAAAATATTATAAGTAAATTGAAACAACCAAAAAAATATTGTATATATTATGAGACATAGATAAATATTAACTACTAAATTATATACTCAAATTCGAAATTCATCTTCTTCAATACAGTCATGGCAGCAGTTTAGGTTATTTACTCCAATGTGATCGACAAACATTAGTGTTTGTCTGCCTCCCTCTTCTTTTCTCGGTTGAGGTAACCAGGAACCCTGCAACTACAATGATCAGATAACGCTTATCGCATCAAAATTAGCATTTGATCATCCTCAAACTCTAAACCCAGGAATAAGAAGCTAGATGCGGATACCTCTTTGAGGTTCCCAACATGATACCTTAGGAAACGATACAATAGACAAGCAGAACAGCAACAAACCCAAAACCACAATGCATTATCAAGGAAAGCTAATAAATCATAAGGAGAGTTCCCTTTGGAAAAATGTAAAGAGAGTACATTTGTCATTTCTCGTATGATCAATTTTACAACTCAAAATACAATTTATCTCATCTGCATGGTCAGTGCATCTGATCTATCATATAGTACCAAGCTTTCCGCATATATGTCCAGATGACGACCCCAACTTTCGTATCTGAGAAATCTGCTTCTCATGGGTTTGGGAATCCCAGCAGTGAGAACATCGGCAATGTTTTCATCTGAGAGTGGTTCAGTCTCCTGATCAACCGTAACAACGATACTGATTCCCCATCTACGATAATTCAAAAACTTGACATTAGATAGCTTGGACCATGACCCGACCACACCATACTCTGCCGTCCCCCATATGGTGCATCCTTCTTCGCCCAAATGACAGCACAGTGCTAGATAATCCTTAAGCTCATCGATTTCCACCATGGCAAAATCTGGTTTTGTAATGGGATCCGACGGTGTTGACATCGTACCAAAAAACTCGCCATGGACATCAAATGTCAAAATAAAAAAACTAGACTTCGTGTTGCAAATCCAGTGAATGACTCCATTCAGAAAAGCAGCCTTTGCATACTTACGATGATCAGCATCAGGAGGGATACATGAGACCGAAATGCAGTTCAAACGGGTCTCATTAAGAGAAAAGACCTCTGCCTCGTTACAACACAGCAGAAAGGACACAACTTTATAATCACGAGTGATGGCATCAAATCTGAACCCGAATCCCATCCCGTCTTCATCATTGAGGAACTTCGTTCGATCTGGGAACACGACGTACTTCCCAATGGCCGGGTTCCAGAGGAACACCTCCCGGAGTGAATTGGTTCCACAAATAAGGCCATGAAAGCAACCGATGATGCTGAAACTTTCAATTTTACACGATACTTACACTCTTTTTCTGATTCCTTGATCCTCTTGCCAACGCGAAACAAAGCATTCGGATGGCATTCGCTCCAGAAGCAGTGTGCGGGGATGTCCACCATCGTTTCTGCAGGATCTGAGGGATTGTTGAGTGGTGTAATTGAACATGAAGCATTGACTGGTGATGAGAGAGCGCCATGTCTTCACGGAGAGAAATCGGAGAAGTGAAATCGCTGGTAACTGGAGGAGGATGAGTGTTAGTATTTGCTCAGGCAAGTAGCAATCGATGGTCATTTTTGGTCGATCATACAAAGCCAATGTTTCCTCAAAAGTGGTCAAAGGATGTTTCCGGCATAAATATGCTGTAACTCTACGTCTAACGGAACCTGGAACAGGTCCATAATCAAATACCTGCTCATGAGACTTTTGTTTTTTCCATACAAGTTCCGCCTCCCCGTTCTCCATAACCATACTGATGCTCAAATTACGCCACTAACCCAAACAAACACTAAGAGTGAACAACTTGACCCATGATTTAGCCAAACCATACTCCGCCTATCTCCATAGGCTGCATTCTTTGACAGGTTCCCCTGTATAACAGTACAACGTGAGAGACTCTTTAACCCCCCCCCCCCCCCCCTCATTAACAGAATCAACCCTCCCTTCACCATTACCATCCGACCACGAGGGTTGAGCCAAAACGACCTTATAATCATTAGAAAGCAAATCAAACCCAAACCCAAAACATGCCATACAAGTCGCGTATAACCCGAACCTCTGATAAACCCTAACGCATACCCCAGTGAGCGGGTTCCAAACGAACACTTTCTCCATTGTAGAACCGAATTTTTCAAAAGCAGTGCAGATGAGCCCATTGCAGCAACCGACTATGTAACTGTCATCAGGGATCATAGTAGGGCGTTTGATCCGCAAACGTGATTCGAATGGCTGGTCCTCTCGCCACAGCGAAACACAATCATCGTTGTGTTCCATCATGAGCATCGTGCGAGGGATTCCGTTGTGTTCTCGAGATTGGAGAGATTGTCGAGTGGCGTGATCGGAGATGAGGGATCGGCTTGTGATGAGAGATTTCCATGTTTTGCAAACTGATCGGAATCGGATGAGTGATCTCACCGGTGATCGGAGAAAGATGAGTATGAGCAAGGGTTCCGGCAAGAAGAAGCCAGAATCGTCGTTGCCGGACATCGTCGGCGCCGGCTCTGGCGATTGCTTCGTCATTGAAAGAAAACCCTGATCGCTTGGTCTTATAAAGATCACAGCATAAATAAAACTCGGGATTCCATCAGTGAATGAGGGGAAACCCTAGTCGCTTGGTTTATAAAGTTCACAGTTTACGTAACTCACCGAGGTAAAAGTATATGACACGGTAAGTGTATCAGTTTATAATTGCGTTATGGACGTAAATTGTTTATGAGGTAAGTATTATGGCTTTTTACTTAACCGAGTTTAAATAAAAAACACATGTCAATTGGATCTAATTGTTAAATCAAAAGTTAAGCTAATACATTATTGGTAACTTAAATATCGATACTATATACTATACTAAGCAAATAGAATTGACTGTGTCTTCAAATGAGATCTTTAAATCTTGACCGTTCAATTTTTTCATCCGACGGTTATAATTAAATATCAATAACTAGAAAGTAAATATAATTAATAGTCAAATCAAAAGAAAAAAATTGATTCAACAAAATTTAATGGTTAGTAGATATATTTTGGTTGAATTTTAAGAGATAAAGATTTAACTAAAATATCTATCAAATCTAATATTAAACATTAAATTCAAGAATTAGTGAAAATAAATAAAGATGTAATAATATTGTATTTCCAAAATGTTCTATAAAAAAAGATGATTCGTATCTAACACTACACTATTATAACTATATCAGTTAAAAAAGTTATTCCCGTACATTGCTGCATGGACGGATACATTAGTATATTTTATTTTATTTTATTTTTCTTTACGATCCATGTGAATAAGCATCTATTCATATATATCCTCAAGAATATAGAATATACATATGAACTGAACCTAAAAGATTAAAGAAATAGGTTTACGAATAGCTCACATATTTTTTTTTCTTTACGATTTATATAAATAAATCTACTCATACATATCCTCAATAAGTCTACTCATGTTTGATGGTCTCGAATCATAAGCATGGTGGCTCAATGTCGTCTGATCAACTCTGTCGGGGGTCGCCCAAACAATTAGCCAACTGCTAGAAACAAATGTGGTAGCCACCAACTGTGACTCTAAGCACTTTGGAACGCACAAATATAATGAACCCTACCATCGAATCAATTGATCACAAACGATATTACATTCTTCCATGGAGTATAACTTGTGAAACTTACACTCTAACAAAACCGAGCATTTTTCAATGAAGGTCACTACAACTTTGCGGAATATGACAAAGATTGATGATTACGATGATGAGATGTACATAGCTTTTACAATTGTACCAAAGTGCAAAAGCCAGTGTCAACATTTTTCCCTGATTGGTTGTGCCTTTCCTGACGAAGACAAAGTTACACTCCCAAGTTCAATAATTAGTCCCATGATTTTCTATTCATGTGCTCGTTCATTCATTGAAGCCCTTGATTTCTTCGGTTGATTGGCATCGAATCCAGCTCATTTACTTATGGATAACTTCAATTGAATCCACGGATCTTGGTATCTCGAAAAATTTAATACCTCCATCTGGAAAAATATTACAATAATTTTTAAATTTGTTAGTCCCAAAAAAATTACTACAACATTATCGAAAATAAAAAGATTTTTTTAGCAAAATTATCATAACATCCCTATAATTATTTTATATTATATCATTTTATTCTATTATCATTTTTCTCTTTCATCACCCGCTCACAAAATCAAAGAGGCAGAAATGAAAATGCACCAAAACTTTAAACTCCACATAAATATGTGTGTCCAATGTCAATATTATAATTAATACCCGACAAAGGAAATATCACAAATGACAATCTATAGTTTAAATAGTTCAAGTTTTCATATATTATGTGATATAAAATACTCAAAACTTTATGAGTGCATCATAACTTAACTAATACAGATCAGAAAGATAACAACAATCATTGATATTCACACGAACACATACCGATCCATGGCTCGTCACCTAGAGTAGCTCACATTAAAGTGTGTAACATCATCTGTGGCCAAAGGAGTCAAAATAGAAAATCATACTCATGAATTTGGAAATGCTTTTATGGTCCATGCTTTGGTGAGATGACTTTTAAGTTTCATGGGTTAGGAGCAAGATGTAACTGCTTTTATAGTCACTGCTTTTATGACTTCTTTTCGTGCTGCACATGGAACATAAGTGGGCTTGTCACTTCATTTTTCACGCTTAAAAGGACAATTGTCATAGGACAAATCTTTAGACTATCTCTCTGTTTTGTTACGTAATATTTATAAATAAATACGTAATTTATATAATCATTGATGTTTCATGATAAATTTATAAAAAAAATTATGTTTCATCGTCATTGTAACAATTGTGCCCGATTAAAGTATTGTAACAATTTTGAGATGGAGAGATTATGATTTTACAATATAAATAAGATCACGTATATTTCATCTTTCTCAAATTCTATTGATAATGAAATATTTGGATAGTTGTTGTGTTTGTATGCAAATATCTGAACCAACTCCATATTACACCGATGCCCTGGAGAATGGAAATGCAAAAGGAACCTTTACAAAGTGAAGAATCCTCCAGGAAAAATGTGAAAGACCAAAAAAAATCACATAGATAGAAAAAGATCCTTTTGAATGATATTCATTGGGCTTGTTATCCAACCCCTCACATGCCATGTATTCCATGTATTGTAAACAAAACATGGCACTTCAAAGCTTTACCAAATTTATACCCAACATATTTTATGAACAGGAAATGGATCAAGAAAGAAGAGGAACAAGAAACTGAGTACAGTATATGAATTCGTGTCTCATACTCCTATATCAAAAGACTAGTATTCCATGAATTGTAAGTTGTAACCCTCACACCAAGATTAAAGGAAAAAGTTAAAAGAAAGAAATTATATGAGTGCGGACTCAAATTAAATGTTACATGGAATTTAAATTAAGACTAGGTCGCTGTAACGTCAAGATCAGGTCAGTCTTTACACTTCACTCACTATTACCTTGTCGTGAGCATAGACACAACACAAACAAATTATATTACTAGAATTTAGTGATATGAAACACATGTGGTAACTTATCCATAGTACACGTCTGTCTCGAGGTCTGTAATATTTTAAAAATGTCTAACCCATAACAAAATCGACAATGGATAAAGAAGTCGATGAGATAATAACTCTGTTGTTAATTGTTATCACACACACCTTATTCCTGATATGATATTCTCAAGCAAGATCACCCTCCACAGTTCACATGCACATATTTTCTCGGTCCTATTCAAATTATAACAATTTGATACGATACGATAATTTATATATGTGTTTAATTAATAATAAATGATAATTTTATCCTTGTGAGTATATGAGATAAAGAAATAAGAAAAAAAATATTAATAAATGAATTGATATGATATAAAATAAAAATAATTTAATATTTTTATATAAAAAATTATAATTTAAATCGAACGACAAAAAAAAAATGTTGACAGTCCTAAAATCAGTATGTTTCCAATTCCTAAAAACAAGGATCAGTTGCCCATTCAAAAAAAAATGTGATATGTTTCAAAGCAACTACAAATATTTATTGAGAGCAGAGAGCAACTTTAAAGAGGTACCCACTTGCCAATGACCTGCAAGATCCAAGATATGGCTTCTCTGCTCCAACCCCAGTTCTTGTTTCACTTTCTCCTCTTCATCATCATCTTTCTATTCTCAGCACCATCAACACCAAAAGCTGAAACATTCTCCTACAACAACAATAACAACAACACCAACAACAATGGCAACATGTCAGGTTCAGGATTTGCTGCAAGTGCAACTGACTGCAACTATTTTCAAGGGAAATGGGTCTATGATGCTTCGTATCCTCTCTATGAATCCTCGCAATGTCCGTTCATCGATCCGCAGTTCGATTGCCAGAGGTATGGCAGGCCGGATAAGCTGTATCAGAAGTATAGATGGCAGCCCTATGTATGTGATCTACCAAGGTAACTATTGCCCTTAGTATGGTATCGCGCCATGACTTGCGATGCTATTAGCAGATTTTGGCATAATCCTGAAGGGTACTGATAGGTTGATTTGCAGGTTCAATGCGCTCGATTTTTTGAGGCAATGGAAAGGGAAGAAGATAATGTTTGTCGGAGATTCGCTGAGTTCGAATCAGTGGCAATCGTTAGCATGCATCATTCACTCTTCGGTGCCCTATGCAAGAACTTCTGTAACAAGAAGTGGAGCACTGACTACCCTATACTATGAGGTAAAGTTTCAAGAGATTGATCATTCGTTGCCTGCTCATCAAACTCTCTCAAGCTCGATCCTCGGTGGAAAACTCTCTTCTACCACAGGATAAGACTGCACATCAAACTCTATCTTAGAATCCATTATACATCGGAACCTTTGTCGTCGGTCCACTAACTCTAATCTAATCCAATGTTATGTATATAACTATAGTCATGTGATAGGAATCCCATTACTTGGTGCAAAACAACTTTGTACTACTAGTAGTGGCTTTTCTTGCTTCAGCTTTTTAAAAAGGGAAAGTTGGTTTCGGGGCATTTGATTCTGGTAGTCCCCTTCAACATTGATTAGTAACAGCAACCCAACCAGCTCAGGTAAACCAGCCACCTATGCCCTTTGCTTGACCCTTCAATATCACAGTTGACCACCAACTACTGCATCTTTGCAGCTAGAAATATACAGGGACCTTGAATATGGAAAGGCTATAGTAGTAACTAGCTGGTTAATTGATGAGATTACCTGGATAGCTAACAGATGTTACCGACGCGATCTTGTCACAGGAATACGATCTTATGCTGATGGTATATCGAACCCAATTCCTTGTGGACCTTGTTAACGAGGGGGTTGGACGGGTACTGAAGCTCGACTCTATCAGAAATGGTGATGCGTGGAAAGGAATGGACATGCTGATATTCAACTCCGGACATTGGTGGACTCACACGGAATCATACCAGCCGTAAGTCCCTAGCCGCTCTCTTCTTCATTTCTCCTCATCCCTACATATTTCACACTTTCACTTGTCTTGGATTTCTGAACGCTTTAAACCTAACAGGTTTGATTACTTCGAAGAAGGGAACAGATTGTACAAGGATATGAACAGAATGGTTGCGTACTATAAGGGTCTGACTACATGGGCTAGATGGGTTAACCTCAATGTTGATCCTTCTAAAACCAAAGTTTTCTTCATGGGAGTTTCTCCAACACACTACATGTAAGTTTTCCATCCGTTGTTACCTTCTCTTTTAATCATACTATAGGAGCCCACAATTTTCATCTTTCAGATATGCATACCGGATAAACCTAAAATATTCAAGAGGGCATAATATTAGAATCAATTCGACTATCACTAATGACTAGATATCTGAGTTGCAACCACCATTAGTCTTCCAACATCTCTCTATACTTAGCTTTGCATTAATGGTGCTAATGACACTGGTAATCACTAGGGGAAGTGATTGGAATGCACCGACGAAATCATGCCCTGGAGAAACAGAGCCTTTCTATGGGTATGATTACCCGGCAGGCAGGCCAGCAGGGTGGATGGTGATTGACAAAGTATTGACCACCAGGATAAAGAAACCGGTATATTGGCTCGACGTGACGACATTGTCACAGTTCCGCAAGGATGCACATCCCTCGTACTACAGCGGGCTGCATCCGGGCACGGATTGCAGCCATTGGTGTCTTCCTGGTTTGCCTGATACTTGGAATGAACTGCTCAATGCAGCCATTTTCCAGTGGTCTGGTCACTAATCATAGCTAGGGGCATATAGGTCGTCATTCCTTTGGATTATGGGACTAATTTGATTGTATACCTGAAACTGTTCATTGTTGTTAGGATTAGGATTCTCTTATATGTTCTATTGTTAATTGCACTCCGTAAAATTTAGCAAAAAAGATGAATTAAAGGTTTCATTGCACAAATAAGAACTGCTTTGACAGCAAAAATTCCACCTTAGCAAAATTTTGGTTTTTGACTCATTTATACTTCAGCTCTCAGGGAAAATACCAAAGAGAGGCCATTAAGGTATAACAGAGCAATATGAAAATAACAGATCATATTTAAAACAGTATGAGTGTATGACGATCTGAGTAGAAAAGGGAGTAACATTTTGAGTCGGAGTTGAGTAACTCACATGCATATGTTTTTATTATTATTATATTTTTAAGGAAATTCCGAAGGATTTTTCTTTGTTCAATCATCGAATAACCCGCAAATCCGAAGGAATTTTTAAACTATCTTTCGCTGACGGGCTCACTACCACAAAATATCTCGTCACTCAATGGGTTTTGATCCCCTGACCTCTCCCCTCATTGGAGGAGTTGGGTGAGCCGCTTACCATGTGGGGTGGGAAGGACCCCAACTCACGTGCATATGTTGATCTCCATCTCGATCTAAAATGTAAACTGAACTTGTGAATCACCTTAACATATATCTCACTCTTTTGGAAACCAACGAACTCATATTCCTACATTTCCTGGTATATATCTAGGATCAGTACTCCTATGTAACAAACTATAGATTAACACCAACTGTTAAGAATTCGGATAGAACCTAAGGAGAAAGCATCTAAATCAAAGACCTATCTAGCTCTAAGTTATAACCTCATAAGCCTCGTTCTATTCCTCATATCAATCCAGCCCAAGAGTAGCTTTCAAGCACATCTGACTCTATCCTCATATGAATCCAGCCCAAGAGTAGCTTTCAAGCACATCTGAGGAAGCATCATTGTTTGATGTGCTGTGGCTACTGCTGGCAAGTGTGATATTCGTCCCGTTATTCCAGAAGATTCCCGCTAGCGACATGCTCGCTTGTTTGAACGATTGCACTCTGATATAGATTCGACATCTTATAAATCATATCATGTCATTCTGTTTATACGTGAGTCCAAGCCAACACTTCCACCTACGTGACAACACAGTATCCTAGTCACCTCATCTACCTAATCACATTCCCCTGCTCTCACCACGTCGCACAAAGCCTCGTACAAAACATACACCACCTGTCATCTCTCTCTTCATCTTCATCCTCTCAAATAACCCACATCACTATTATTATCCCATTTCATCGAACAGCTCAATACTTTATTATTATTCCATCAAAGTTTCAAAACACATAGATCAACCTATCGCAAAGAGATCAAAGAGCGCAAGATCAAGGTGTAACAAAACATCAATGGCTTCAGAGCAACAAAAAAGAGAGAACACAACGCAGGAGCGGGACATCCATTTGGAGGAGTCCAAGGTACCTAAACTGACAAGCCATTTCGAAGCCTTGGCACACGGCTCCCACGACAAAGAGACGACCGAGGGTGGTCGTAAACATGATAAGGAGGACAAAAATCATGACAAGGAAAGGAAACAGGAGGAGGAGAAGGAAACAGGAGAGGAGAAAAAGGATGGCGAGGCTCATTTCGAGTCCATTGCGGATAAGGTTGCAGGGATCGAGTTGAAGGATACTGGAGCTGGATCTCGAGGAAGCGACGATACTTGGAGCACTAGGAGAGTGGATAAGAAGGAAGTTGAGGCCAAGGAGGCAAACAAAGAGCAAAATCAAGCAAAAGAAACAAAAACAAAAGAAGGGCACGCAGCAGCTGCTGGAACAGAAGAGAGTAAACGAGAGGAAGAGACTAGGCAGCAGAATCTGGAGGAGATAACGAACTATAGGCAGACGGCACAGCAGAACTCTATCGAGGCGATAATAGCAGCAGAGGAAAGGTACTTGAAAGCGAAGGAGGCTGCGGGTGGTTCAGTGGAAGAGGAGAAGGGAACAACAATGCATGGTGTGGAGGCAGCCAAGGAGTATGTGTCCAATATTGGATCACAAGCAAAGGAAACTGCTCAAAAAGTTGTCCAAACATCCACCCAGTATGTGTCCGAGAAGGCTGCGCCGATCAAGGACACGGCGGTGGAGAAGACGCAGCAAAGTTTGACTGCCGTGAAGGACAGTCACGAGTGCAGGGCAGACGGTGGCTGAGTATACCAAGGATACGGCGCAGAAAGCAATGGAGTGTGCTATGGAGAAAGCAGGTCAGGTGAAGGAAACAACTTCATCTGCAACTGAGAAGGTGACCCAATATACAAAGGAGAAGGTGCCCGAGGTGAAGGACACAACGTAACGGTGAGTGCCACGAAGAACGTGGCAGGTTACATTGGTGAGAAGGCATCAGCTGCGAAGGACATGACAGTGGAGGCGGGGGAGAGTGCAGCTGGGTTGGCTGGCAAGGTGGTGGTGGAGGTCAAAGACGGCAACAGTGGCGGGATGGGGAGTGGCTCATTACACGACCGAGAAAGCGGTGGAGGCGACCAAGGCCACAGCAGAGTTGGTGAAGGGAGGTAAGGAGTATGCTGGGGCGGCTGCTGGGACAGTGAAGGATACTGTGGTTGGAGTGGGACAGAAGGCAGTGGAGCTCACGAAGAAGCAGGCGGGTGGAGACAGAGACGCAGCAGTCTCTACTGGAGAGAGCGTGGCGGAGTACACTGCCAGGAAGAAAATGGAGGCTGAGAAGAGCTTAGAGGCCAAGAAGCAGGAAGCTTCAGAGAAGGTATGATTCAAACCTAATAGAACTTGTGCGCAACCAATGTTAGAATTGGCAAAATTGAGATGTTGGCAATGCAGGGCGGAGCTGGAGGCAAAGGGACGGGGCAGGAGGTTGAGGAGGAAATGGGAGGACTAAGAGGGGAGAACCAGCGACAGGGCGAGGGCGAGGGAGGAGTACTGGGAGCGATAGGGGAGACCATAACGGAGATAACTAAGACAACAGCGGATCTCATCACGGGCACAGCTCAAGCCAGCAATAAGAAATCTGAGCATGAGGATTGAGTTTGATCTTCTGTATTGTGCATGTGTGTGTTTGTTCTTCTTTTGGATAGGGAGAAGTTTGTGTTGCGTTCATGGATGATAAACAATAGAGATTTTGCTTTTGGGTAGTAAACAATGGAGTGTATTTTGATGCGATGTAAAATAACATGGAGATTTATCATACGTAAAAGAGAGACAAAATCTCTTGAATAGTTTCAGGATTTATTCAAATAGCAGCAAGGGGACAAAATGAGCACAAGGAGAACCTACCTTGGATTAACAGAGATGATCCCCTACAGCAGGAAAGTTGATATGAGTCAAGTCACCATCTGTAAATAGAGTGCGATCAATACATCAACACGAGGTGGTCTAATGCTCTACATACAAGCATGATCCAAGTTTCTGGAACATAATAGAAATGGTCTAATGCTCTACATACAAGCATGATCTAAGTTTCTAGAACATAAAACATAATAGATCAGTAAAAATTGAAAAGGGTGAAAGGTGTCTTCCTTTCTTTGATTTCATAGAAATATTTCATAGAAAGATTCTCTCGCAGAAAAGGAATTGAACGAGCAGAGAGAAGCCAGCTATCAGAATCAAAGCGACATAAAAGCAATGCACATCAGCAATGCACATCAGAAGATGCGTGAGTGCTTGATCTATATCTAATGTCAAAGGTGCTCGAGGCAGTGTCAAGCGAGTATCATGTTTAACAGGGTAGGAACGTATGCTGGAGTAAAGAGCAAGAACCAGATCATGAGCATCAATCAGTTTGACTCGGCCTCGAGATTCTTCAAAGTCGTTCAGGTGAGACGTCCCCTAAAAATTTATGTATGCTGCATGTGGAGCGTAGAAGATGTATGGAGACTTTGAAAGCTAAAATTTCGCACCTGAATGAATAGAGAAACCATGAAACGAGCAGCTTCATCGTCGCAATAAGCATCACAATGTATGCAGTTGGATGTTTCTCCAGTTGCACGTAAGCAAAGTCCAGATAACTTAGAGGTGCTAAGCCACCAATCTAGTTACGGAACACAGGTATGGTCGACTCTTGTCAACCGTCATCAGCAGATAGCAAGTACCTGATTAACGGCAAACAGAAATCCATCGTTATGTTCACATCACTCATGTCGAATGATGATAAAACTTCAACAACGGTAATGCTCAGTCAAGACGCGAAGAGCAACAACATGAGTCTCTGCCAAGTCCACTCCATGTTTGATATGGTACATTCGACAGGAGTGCTGAAACTAATTTGCACAGAAGCATTTCCAAAGAACGAAGACAAACACTGGATCACATTTTGTTATCTGCGCGTGTGGTGGACATTAACCCTAAGTTAATGAGTTATAGATTATTCATATGTATATTTTTTTTCCTTATTTTTTTGTTGTCGATATGAACAAAGTATAAACTTATTCACACATATCCCCTACAAAGTTGAATGATGAATCTTCCATAATTCATTAGATCAGGGTTTGAAATTGCCTTTTGGAATCGATGTTTAAATCTATGTAATATGTTTCAAGCCGGTGGATATCGTCTCTTAAACCTAGAAACCCTTGTTCAGAAAAGTGATGGAGAAACCACTAACGGGTCGAGACACAGAAGAGGACTGACGACGAGGTCTGATCAGATCTTTCAATTTGCGAGATTTTACGATTCTGGTTCGTCGGACTCCGTCCGTCGCTCTCCATTGTTGAACGCAAAACTGCTGCGTAAACCGGCGAAGAATGAGGTGGTACATAGCCGGCTACCAGACACTCCTGCGAATTTACATGTGTGTCTAATTTTATGATATTTGTTTGTTTGTTCAATAATAATTATAAAAAAATAAAATAAAATGATTAGTATATTGATTTTATTTGGGATGATTCAAATAAATAAGATTGCCTATGTTTAAGACAAAGGAAATAACCGTTTTATGTTTATAGATAGACATAGTTATCATTCTTAACATAACGGGAAAAAATTGATTTGTGATAATAGTTTCAACAGATGATTGGAACCATAAATGACCGACACTCATGAAAATACATAATTTATATTACAATTAATATTTCATGACAAACTTACATAAAACAATACTTAATTATCCCATCATACCGATTAAATTTTATCTCGATAAACCCTTCCTAATCTAACTTGTGGTTTTTATGGAACATATGGGATACTAATTCATCACTGACGTTCTTTTTTCAACCTCCGGGCTGATGTCGAAATCTACACCCTTGCCATACAATAGATCTTCTGAGTACCCGAAAGCATGAACGGTAAATATTTCATGCAGTAATATGACAAACATGATCGTCAATCTGAGACTTCTGAGTACAAGAGAACTAGCAAGGCTATACATGGGGAGCATACTGCACATGGTCCTGCAGTACACAACTGATATTCACACACAATTACACTTCTGGTATAAACTTCTTACGTGGGAACCACAGGCACCGTCATGTGTTCAAGATAACCTACAGCTAATCTAAATGCTGAATGATGGTACAATCAAAGCGACCACTAGAATCCCAAAACACTGCTTACACGGTGCGACAACAAAAACGACCAGCTAAACATCATATGCACAAAGTGGTAACAATCAGAATCTGAGTTCGCGTTCGGCATCCCACGGGACAATTAAGCTACATTAGAAGCTGCGGGAAGATGAAGTCGAATTCAGGCATTCTGAGGTCGACCCCATCAATGAGCAAAAACAATCTGTCAGGTTTGCAAAAGTTGTGGCACAAGACAACCATATTAGCTAGCTGAAACCCATCTACTGGATAAAATGTTTCTGTTTGTAAAGGTTATATTTGTTTACCCATCAGTGACTACTGGGCTGATGAAACAAAACTGTTTGTTTTTTATTTCTGATTCTTAAACGGATGAAACGAAAATTAAAAACAGAAAACAAGAAAAAATTTCTATTTTTGTTTTCTGTTTCATTAAAATACAACATTCAAGATTTCGTTTATAAAAAAAATCATTTTATTTGATAAATTGATTTTGGTTTTTGCTACTGATTTTCTATTTTTATTATTGATTTTGATTTTCACAATTTTCAACAGCAATACCAAACAGTCCCCTCTGAGTCTATCTTGTGGTCCCATGTGTCTGATATTAAAAGAACAGTCAAGATCAAAACAATGAGGCCGAATGAATAAATATTTAATCTCAACCTTTCATTCTTTTGTCTTAATCTCATTCATTATTTTAACCCAAAACACTGTTATCAAGCCACACGCTCCCTAAATCAATTAGAACGAATTCAAACAATGAAGAGAAAAACAATTTTCTCTCTCATAGAGACTAAAGAAAAAAATCATGTAACAAGCCCTAACAGTTCAATTTTCGGAATGCATGATTCGAGTGGTGCTATAGTATCTATCCAAACTCCAAATGGACTTAGTTCAGATAAATCGAGCAGAAGTTTGATACAACAAACACATGCTTAGCTGATTTCGGGTTGAGTTTAGATATTCATTGACATTGGACAATGGAATTGGCTCATAGTTCAGATAAATCGAGCATAAGTTTGATAAAAACATACTTAGTGATACCTTGAACAAAAGATGCATCGCTTCCATATGTCAAATATTTAAGCTGAAGAACTATCTGTTTCAGATCCTCCTGGGATGCATGAAGGCACAATAAAAGTTATAAACTAAAAAGATCTTCCTGGGATGCATAAAGGCACAAAGAAAGTTATAAACTAATCAGATGACGGTCAATTAGTGTAGGACACAGAAAAAGCACAGGAGAACTCAAATCAGTGGTGCAACAGGATATGAAAGGTTAAAAAGTACTATTAATAAGAATTGGTATTGGTATCACTGCTGAAAACATTGAACAAAAACTAGAAACATAAACAAAAAACTAATTTTATACACTAAAAACATAAGGCCACAAACAAGTTAAACAACAATGAGACGCTGACCAAACCTTAGACTCCATGCTTTTAGCCATTTTTTTCTTTTGAATAGGAAAAAAAAAAACCAATCACATATGCTCTCGAAATCTAGCAGATTTATTGATTTCATCAAAGCTATTCGGTAGAATTGAAAGTCTTTTCCATGTCGACATGTTCTTCAACAGGATGTCAGATAATTAGTTCCCATATAAAGTAGAGCCCAATGGAACCCTAAGGCGAAATCAGCACCAGCAGAACTAAATGTTTGGGGAGATTAAGCTTACTCGAATAGGACTCACTATCACTTTTTAAGTTATAATGAAAAGTCCAATGAAAAGTTTGCTGTGCAAGACCAAGAAAAGTAACCCGATGCATATTAATAGTTTAACACCAGCAAGCCCAAAAAAAAAAAAAAAAAAAAAAAGATGAGCAAGAGGAAAAAGGGCCCTTCATGGGGAAGCTCAAATTTCTAACCGTACCACTAGAAGAAGATCCAGAATCACTGCCAGAGCTACTTTTAGTCTTTGATTTACTTGCATTACCCTGTTTTTCCGCATGAACGGGTGATGTTACAGCATGCTTGTCTCCAACTGAAATAAGAATGAAAAGTCAGTCGAAATCAATGTACACATAACCATGCCATAGTAACGGATAATATCAACAACTAGATCACCTTTTTTAGGTTCTTTAGGATCTTCTGCTACCTTAGAAGCTTTATCCTGCTGAGGACCCTAATAAAACTCAGACACCTTTTAGCATAAAATATACAGGAAACAGCAACAAACAGAAAAGAGAGGTAGTTCAGTAACTTGATCATTCACCTTGTTCTTTGCATTTTCTTCTGCATCTGGTTTGGATTGATTAAGTTCGGTTTTCCTTTTGAGCTTGCTCAAATTCTTTTTGTAGTACATCACGAACCTGTCTAGCTCCCACAGAGTTTCAATATCGACACTATCAATGTCAACTTCAATCTCATCATCTTGTTGGCAAACAGATGGATTCCTCTTCTTAATTATCTGAACAACATGGTCCAGCTTTTCCGAAGGCAAACTCTGTAAACTAGTGCTCAATTTCTGTTTTTCCTCATATGTCATGTCCCTTTTATTTGGATCTTTAGCCTTGGGCTTCTTAGGAACAGGAGTCCTGCCTGATGCTGCAGGAGGATTGCTTTTAGGTTTCCGACCAGCAGATTTCATCACGGACTCTGATCTTTCCAACGGCCTAGTCAACTCCATAGGAGTTGATAATTGTGATGGAGGTGGAGGTGGTGGAGGAGCCATTCTTGATGTTGGAGTAGGAAGACTAGCTTCATGTTCCGCAGCAAGTTTTAGATCTTGCAAATACTCCGCCTCTATGCTAGGCCATTTATCCTCAAACATCTTAAGCAACTGCTCCGCCATGAAATGAACATCATGCCCCGAAGGGTTGTAAGTCAGAGCGTTCTGAAAGGTAAGTCTCACATCATCTGCGAAATCTTTCGGGAACTTGTACCAGTTGGTATTTAGCCTAGACTTAACAGTCCCCAAGTCCATCGGATGCTTGATTATGTTAAAGTAGTCATGCAAAGCAAGGCCCTCGACATCGACAG
The DNA here is from genome assembly GCA_035668315.1 of Drosera spatulata. Taxonomy (NCBI): domain Eukaryota; kingdom Viridiplantae; phylum Streptophyta; class Magnoliopsida; order Caryophyllales; family Droseraceae; genus Drosera; species Drosera spatulata. Next base: position 46,349 of record JAOVYX010015118.1, read on the forward strand.
GTTTGTTGAACACCCAACCATGCTTGTGCTTCATCAATCTATCAAGTAAAGCACTGCAATTTTTGAATACTTTGCTCGTTGCATTGCCCATCCTGATGCCACCAGTTGGCTCTCCCCTCTTTTCCGCATTAGTTTTTAACTTCTTGTTCGATTCTGGATGTTGCATCTTATACTTGCCCACAAGAATGTCTGGACTTTGGTAAAAAGAGTTCGCCTTGGGCGTCCTCTTCTCTTTCTCGACATGATTACTAGCACCTACACTGTTCTCCACTACCGGAATACTAAGAGCATCCAACGACGGCCTAACAACATGGCCACCAATAGACCCAACCTCCGAGTGCACCCGCTTCAACTTCCCACCCCCTCCTCCCTCTTCCACTCCCAACCTCGAATCGCCATTCCTATCAATCTTCCTCACCCAATTCCTAACCAAAACAAGCTCACCTTGAAGCCGTCTCCTAAGCTCACGCCTTTCCTTCTTCGACTTCAACTCCAAACTAATCATAACTCGATTCTCACCCCTCAACAACCCCACCCCCTCCAATATATCTTCCCCCTGCATCTCTCCCCGACCCATATTACCACCATGCACGCGATTGTGCGACGAAGAGTCATCAGACCCCATCTCAAACCTACCAGGGTCATCGGGGCCCAAATCTTGAGGATTCTCAGCAGAAATGTGGGATTTCAGTCCTTTGAATGACTTCCTTGTATACACCTTGCTATCTGCCCATCTCTGTCTCTCCATGGCACCAGCTGCTCCTCCTTCACCACCGCCAGTAGCCATCATGCTACCAAAATTCAACCCCTGAAACCCAAAATCTCAACAAAATAACCAATACCCATCTCTCAAAATAGCGAAAAATCAGCACCCATGATTCACAAACCCTTATCTTGCATCACACAAGTAATCATCATGCTAACAAAATTCAACCCCTGAAACCCAAAATATTTACAAAATAAGCAAAACCCAGTTCCCAAAACAGCAAGAAATCAACACCCAAGATCCACAAAACCCTAATCAACCATCACACAACCCCCAAATCACCCCAGATCACATTAGGGTTTCAAATTTGGAACTCGATTTTGCGGTCAAATTAACAAGTGGGTGTTGAAATTGCTTACCTGGGCAAGCTCGAATGGTCGAAAATTGATCTGGGTGAGACGAAATGAGATCGATTCGCACCGGATTGAGCTGTGCTGATGAGCTCGATGAGCTCACCTTCATGCTTTGACACTAGGAAGCTGAGGTGAGGGCCACTCGCGGAGAGGGCGCGTGGAGTGAACCGCCCAATGAGAATGGGTTTGGGGGCTGACGTCAGACCAGAGTTGGTTGCTTTGTTCCAGGGTGAGTTCACGCGTTGAGGGGGCGCGTGGAAGGGGTGAGTGCTGTGTGAGGTGAGTGTTTCCAGTAAGAGAAAGGCCCGTTGAGAGAGGAGTAGTGTTGATGTGTATGGTCTTAATCGTCATTATGTTTTGAAATTTAGTTGAACAAATCACCTCATAAGAAATGTTAATCGCTTTATCGTTAATTACATGAATTTGTTTACCTGAAAAGATCTTTTGTGTCTGAATAATTTGATCTTTGAGAATTTTTTTCAAAAAAAAAATCTTTTAAGAACATATGTTCTCATACATGAGTTATAAATTTAAAACAAAATTTGAATGTTGTATTCATATGACATGATCATCATGTAATAATGAACTTAGTTTTATCTATTGAATTTATCATTCAAATGGTTATCCACTTGTAACTATCTTTAGCATTTAAAGATTAAGATTTCAATGTACTAGATTTGTATGAATATGTATATGGATCAAATGATAAAGTCAATATAATTAGAAAACATTTGTCTATATGCCTTTATTCTTTCTAGCTAGATCGCTCTTCCTTTTATTGATTCATAGAGGAAGTGCAGTAAACTGGTGACATGCCGAATTTCGTCCCTTATTGATACATATGACCAGACAAACATATAGGGAGGCATAAGCTCGGCTCTAAGCTGATGGCGGTCCAATGTTGTGGATCGGATCTGGGCCCGTAGGAACCAACCTATCCGAACCAGCCCCTTCCGTCGACAAAGTGCCATGATCCTGCTTAAAGTGTACCTCTAGCTCATCGAGTCCAAGCTCGTGAAAATCCTGCCGAGAACTCTTGTGTTCGAGAAGAGTACGTGCATTGCTGCTGATGATGATCATGAAGGATGTCAGGATCATTATCAGGAAGCTTGATGCCAGTGCACGAGTGTACATTGATGAAAATTGCATTGAGGATGCCATGTAAACCATCAAGGAGTTGTATATGCAGATGATGGACTAAGGAGATGGTGTTGGTTACAAACTGTAAGTGGTTATATGGGTGGGAAAGTTATGCTGAATTTAATTTCAATTAAGTAGGTGTTGAAGTTATATGATCCATTTGGATTTGATCCTTGAATGACTGATTCTATGATATTTTTCCAAATGAATGCATTGTAGATAAATGTCAAGAAAGATTCTGTAATATCCCAAGGAAATGCTTAAATGGTTTGATTGTACTACCTATACTAACAAGGTGCACCTTTCTTTTCGGGATGGGTGACCTCCTGGGAAGTTTCTCAGGGTGTGCGCGAGTGAGGCCAAAGCGCACTGAAAGGACTAGTGTTGGTCTGTGGGACCAGTTGTCAGCCTGACGAGCGGTTCTTGGTGACGATCCGGTAACACAAGCGGTTCTTGATGACGACCCGGTAACAGAGATTTGGCCGGGGCGTTACAGATTCGTTATAATGAATATCTGAATGCATAATTGGGTATTCTAATTGGGTATAGCGTGTTCAGTCCCACCACATTGTGCATATTTATTTTTGACAATATCTAGATCAAATTAAATACTAATAAAGTTGCATACTCCTATATAATATCACCTAGCACTTCGTTTTATTCATGAGAAGAAATGTAATAACCTACTGGCATGCCAAGTTCTTCCCCTAGGAGTACATATATATATAAGTTCTACATAGAGCAACAGAAGCTCAATCAGATACGAGCCGGTGGCAGTTGAATCTGGTGATGATGTGGATCGGGTCCTGTGGGAACATTTCTATTTGGAACGACCCCCTCTGTTCCATGATCCTGACTCAAGTTGAGCAGTAGATCGCCAAGACCAACCTCACAAAGAAGCTGCTGAGAACTCTTGTGTTCGACGAGATTGCGTGCATCACTGCTGCTAATGATCATGAAGGATGCCAAAATCATTATGACAAAGCTTGATGGCACTGCGTGAGAGGACGAAAATGAAAAGCGAGTGGAGGTTGCCATGTAAACCAAATAAGGAGGTTGTTGATTGATGAAGCAGATGGTGCAGTTGGTGCAATCTATCAGGGGTTATATATAGGGAAGATTATATGCTGATATTTGTTTTGTTTCAATGCGAGAAATTGAAAAGGTTTCAGAGTTTTGAGTCATGATACATGCATGCATTTGGGGTCATTACGTTCAGTAACATGCATCTGATCTTATTTTCTTTCCTGGTGTTCTGATATTTTTCTTAATAGTAATAAATAGGATGCATATAAAATCTTGATCGTCCATTAGGAACTTCAATATACTATACGTATTTTCTTAAAATCCTTTCCTAATGTTTTAGTTTATCTAGATAGATGCAATGCCAGTGTTCATATTCAGGAACTTCAATGGTTACTGTTTTGGACCATTCCGGCGAATTGTTTGCACCTAAGCACATCATCATGTTCTGCCATACAGTTCAGTGGGAAGGCAATACACATCGCTTGTTCTGCCACCTTTTGCTCTAGAAATTAGCCGAAATATTACCAGCAAAAAGAACTATCACTTGCCTGAGCATTTCATGGCAAATCGGATACCAGATAGCAACCTCATCGCATTACCATTTGCTCATTTAGTATGGCAATAGCGCATTTGGTGTATCCTTCAAACTTGTGATTTCAGCAGATTGAACTTTCCTGTACCTACATGTGACACGAAAGGGATCTATTAACAAATGGGAGGCAATAGATCGATCACTTCCGGAAGCAAGGTCCAGTTAGTTACCAGGTGCCATGTAACAAAAGCTGTAAGAGGTGTTATGTAGAGGGGAATTGATAAATCTAAGTCAGAAAGGAGAGTATTTTTGTCCAAAAAATTGTTGTGAGTATGGTGCCTTGGATGAATCCCTTTTTGCCTTGACATTAAACCTTCCCTTTTCCAAATCAATGAATAGACTTGCATTTGTGACCTTTTATCACCATTGAAAACTTATGTAAAGCTAGTTCCTTAACACGATATCAGAACAGATGCAGCAATAAGGTCATAAGTTTGATTTTGTCTCTGCCATTTACTTATCATTAGCTTCAATTTTTTTAAGAGTTGATTATTCAATCTGATATCAAATTAAAGCAAATATTGATATTGAGATCAATCATATGCATGATATAATCATCATTCATTTACAATCTCATTTTTAACTTTTTCATTCGCACGTCAGGACTCACTCATATTTTTGCATTCAATGAACAATAAATTTGTTTTTGACAACATCTAGATCAATAAATAATAAAGCTCCATACTCCATACAATACTTAATCACCGAACTCAACCGTTTATTCATGAGAAGAAATGCAGTAAGCTAATGGCATACCAAGTTCTTCCCCTAGGAGTACATATAATTCAAGTTATACTTAGATCACCAGAAGCCCATTCAGATATGAGCCGGTGGTGGTTGAATTTGGTGATGATGCGGATTTGGTCCTGTAGGAACTTCCCTATCCGGACGGATCTCTTCTGTTCCATGTTTCTGATTGAAGTGGAGCACTAGATTGTCGAGACCAACCTCGTGAAGAAGCTGCTGAGAACTCTTGTGTTCGAGGAGAGTGCGTGCATCGCTGCTGCTAATGGTCATGAAGGATGCCATCATCATTATCACGAAGCTTGATGCCAGCGCACAATAGAACAAGGATGAAGTTCCCTTGAAGAAAGCCATACAGACCAAATAAGGAGTGGTTAATGATCAACTTAGCAGATACTGCAGATGGTTACTGTTAGGGGTTATATATAGGCAAGATTATGTCTTAATGCGAATAATTGAAAAGATTTCAGAGTACTTATAAGGCATGATACATGCATTTTGGGGTCATTTGGGTGAGCAAGATGCAACTGATTTGATTTTCTTTCCTTATGTTCTGAATTTTTTCCTGAACAAATACAATGCATATAAAATCTTGATTAGTACAGTATTTGATTTTACTTCTTTCGTAAAATTCATGTTTGTATGGATAAATGCAATGCTGAGAAAACCTAAACCGTCTTCATTCAGGAACTTCAATGGTAGAATGCATCTGAGTTTCTTCCCTAGTCTTTTATGTTTTTCTAGATTAATGCAATGTACAGAAAATTTTTACAGTCTCCATCTTAACTGTTTAGATCATTCTGGCAAATTGTTTGGATCTAAGCAACATTATCAGGTTCTGCGACACAGTTCATGAGTTCAGTAGGATGGTGATACGGATCTCTTCATCTACCACATTCGCTCTAGAAGTAAGCCAAATCATTACCGGCAAAAAGAACTGTCACTTGCCATTTCAGGCAAACCGGATAGCAGATGGCAACCTCATGGCATTGGCAATAGCACATGTGTATCTTTAGAACTTGAGAGTTCAGCAGATTGACACATCCTGAACCTGTATTTCACATGAAGGGGCACTGATAACAAATGGAAGGCAATTGAAATTACCGAATTACAGTCAATGGAGCACTGAAGTTATAGTTCAGTAGTGGAGCAAGGTCCAGTTAGTTCCATAGCTGCAACAGCGAAAACCGTAACTTATTTTCATTGACATGTAGCAATAGATCACATTTGGAAGCTCAATTTAACTTTTAACTCTATGCAACGTTCTCATCACCTTTATCAAAGGCCATCGAAATTCATTGATTCATTCATTAAACCAACGGAAAATCTGTATCAATTCAAGATAATAGAGAACACAAGAAGAATAATTAACATTCTGTTGAAAGATGACACAAATTTAAGTGAAAGACTCAAAATATCTTTCATTACCATAGAAACTTTGAAATGTATGATGTGTACATCAAATAGACCAGCTCTAATTCACGAAGAACACACTGGTTGAACAAAAAATAGTTTAACCAAAGCCACAGAATTACAAACTGGTTAGCCCAACATTATAACACGGAACAAGTGACAACCATCATCTGAAATTCCTCCTCAAGAACTTGGAATCCCTCTTCCCATCACCCACTCGGAACCCATCAATCGCCTTCCGCTTCCTAAAATTGGTCTCAGCAACCAAATCCAGATGGCTCAAACCACAAGCTCTTTTGACTAACAACAGTCTTGAACCAGATGAAGAATTGACAAACAGATGGGTAATATCGTGAAGTGGTTGTCTTCCCATAACCTTCTTATCCAACTTCTTGCATACACTCAATTCACAAACTGGGTCATCAGAATTCTTTAACAGAAAACGAGGGACGATATTTTCTTTGTTGTGCTCGGAATCTTGGCAGCTTTCCAAAATCCGCACTGATCTCGCACTCGCAGCCATTGCAAAGAGACAAGAGAAAACGAAGAAACAAGAGAAAACGATGAAGTGATTGGTGGAATGTGAGAATTTGGTTGTATAAATAATTGGGTGTAGTTCAAATTTTGAAAAGAAATTGGAGGAGAGTGACATTTTTTGTTCTTGAATTGGGGTTTAAGGGTTCTTGAAAGTGGTAAATTTTAGGAGGGAGATAATATTCGGCTTTGGAGAATATTTGAATCATCTGGTTTTAGCGGTGTGGTTTTGGGTACGCAAATCTGAATCTGACAGTGAAAATGTGTGCGAGAAACAGAAACTTTGTGGGAAAATTCGATAGAGATTTGAAGCGAATTTGAATGGAATTCTGGGAGAACATTTCCCTCCTTGGAGGGACCAACTTTTGAGAATTGAAAACCAATGGGCCCTTTTCTAATCAGTTTCTATAGGTCGGGCCGAGCAGGCCCAATCAAATCCGAACTTGTTGGATCAATCATAGGACATAAACAAGGCGAAGCCAGAGGGTTTTTCAAGTGAGAGTGACGAGCACATTATTAAAAATCGTTAATACTGAAACTAGTTGCCAAAGTAAAATTATTCATGATATATATTTCAACCGAAATAAATGAGTTTTCATATTTTAAAATTTAATGATTAATTCGATGCAAATCATATCAAATTCTCAAAATAAATGGCTAAATGCTTTTATTATGGATGGTCCATTCCAATCGCAAGTGATTTGGATGATTTTCATAGCAAAAGAACCTTTGTAACTGTTACGATCTATGAATTCAATTTAACTAGTGGATAAAACATATGTTTCTTACTTTTAATCCTCATTTTTGTAACTATTAAGTCTTGATAGCTGAAACTCAAAAGTGGCTCTTCCATTTTAAAAATATACTATCAGTTATCGGCGATATCAATTTTGCTTAATTGAAGAATATAATGACTCTCTCATATCCAACTACACAATATAAACAAATATTTCTACGGTAAAAATGATAAAAAAAAAGGGTTAAATTCCACATCAAGCGGATTTCGTTTGCTCCTATTTTAACGTATTACTATATCTAAATATGATTCAGATTAAGCAATATTAAGTAACTTGTTCCACAAATCACATGTAGGCGACTGTCTACACACGACTATGTGTGGCTCGGCCCCTGGATATAAAAGTCAATACATACATAAATCTTATACATGATCAACGTGTTACATGTTTTTTGAAGGGTGGGGGGGGGGACTATATTTCTTCATTATCGAACAATGAACACACTCTTGTTACAAACACAATTCAGGATGTTATGATGCGTAGGATACCTTATACTCCACCAAGAAATGTCATTTTCAAGATAAGGCCTGTCCGAACACAAAGAAGAATCAATAATGGATGAATATGGCAATATGCCATCATTCGCCATAAAAACGTGGTACAAACATGCCTTTGAGCAAAATTCCTATAAGCATGCATTTTTGGCCGGACACTTCAAGGATCAGTCCCATTCCAACAGTGCGAATGGATGAGACGATGTGGTGGTGAGCTTTGGTATCATGAAATTTTTACACTATTGAGTCATGGATTGTACGTCGCAGTTCGAAATTCGTTAGTTTTCCCGTACTAGATTGGAATTGGATCGGATTACATGCCGTGGCTGTCCAACAACACAGATGATCCAATGATCAAAAAAAGAAAAGACAACAAAAAAATGTCAGTTTTTTTCCTGCCTGAAAGAGATTGGAGGGCGCTTATTCAATACAACTCCAATGCTGCACTATTTGAACAACAGGCAATCCATGTCCTTAGGCCATTGTTTTCACTGTGTAAACATTACCAAAAATGATGAAAAGCTTTACCCTAATAGTAAGTAGATCCAAAAACTTCATTATGCACTAAATTATCACTCTACAGTCCTAGTAAGATCCACGGTCGCTATCTAGATTACAAACCAAGCTTTTGTGTGGGTTTGAAAAATAAATGGTTATCAATGGCAAAAAAATGTCATCATTTGTATAGGGATAAAAAATAAACTACTTCTACTTGTGAAGACGGATTAAAGTAACACCAAGCAACAAATTGAATGTGTTCGTTTGTCGACCCTATTGAAATTTTTTTCACACAACGATGACAAAGAAGTTATACTCATGTTTGCAACATCAATGTGGTGGGGGCCATGAATCGAAACTTTGATGATAATTGAACACAAGATTTTGGAAAAAGCAAACGTATAAAGTGAGTGAAAATGATTCTGATGTGAAGGAGCTATAAAGTTTAAAGTGGAAATTTTGTCCCATCTTTTTGGTGAATACATTATTATATACACTCATCGAAGCAATTGAGTATGGTTCCTTTTTAGCCAAACCAAAGGGAAAGAAGCGATGACAAAGATGCTACATAAAGAAGCCAGTTGTTACATTTCACTATCAACATTCGTCACGATCACGACGCAACATTCGTGAGTCCTGGATCTTGGAACATTTTATGTCATTTTACATAACGAAGCCTAGGTCGTGAATGTCGTTCTATATTTTGAGTCCTCGTCTTGTGTTGCAAGTCCTAGGCACCTGGGGATCGGATTGTGGCCCTCGTACTGAATGATCCGTCGAGGCCGGCGATGAACTTAGAAGGTGGCCCATTTGCACTTGGGTTCATCGTATACTTTCTATTTTCGATAATTACTTAAATTACAGAAATAAATAATATATATAAAAGATTGAGAAAGATCGCTGACAAAATTAAACCTCATCCTATTTGACATGATAAAAATTACTCCATGTTCCCTACAAACTAGTTTGAGTATCTCTTAAACCAAGAACTAAAACATCGCTATCCTATCAAATTGCAATCCAAACCAAAGAAAAAGGAGAACAAAGACTTCACCCTCTATCTTTTTCCCCTATGAAAAGCCAAAGCCCCCCTTCTTTATAGCTTATCCCCACACTCCCCCGATTTTCACAAGCCTAGAAACCCCCAAACCCCATGCCAAATTCATACATTCCCAAACCTCAAAAATCCCATTTCATTTAAACAAGAAAAACCACCAAAATCTAGCTTCGTCTCATTTCTGAACTTCTTGCACATGGTCTTTGAATTCCATCAATCATATTAAAGTTTAGTGAGTCATCGACAGGGAAATTGTTAGTACACCTACGAGGGTCGTCGCATACTGCAACAACTATAATGACTGTTGTTATTAATTAGGATCATCAAAGAGATCAAGTTTTGCAACAACCAAAGCAAAAGTGGCACACAAATCACCAAGTGTTCGACTCTGGATTTCCAAGCAGAGGAACAATATGCACCAAAACAGCAACAACATAATCAGAGGAGAAAACTTGCATCAGCAATGAAGGGCAATGGAGGAGGAGAGATCGTACAAGTCCAAGGTGGCCACATTATCCGCGCCACGGGCCGAAAGGACCGTCACAGCAAGGTCTATACCGCGAAGGGTCCAAGGGACCGGAGGGTCCGGTTATCCGCCCACACGGCGATCCAGTTCTACGACGTCCAGGATCGCCTAGGATACGATAGGCCGAGCAAGGCGGTCGACTGGCTGATCAAGAAAGCGAAGCCCGCGATCGATAAGCTGGCCGAGCTGCCTCCCTTTGATCCCAACAACATGAATGATGGAAATCTAGGAGGCGGTGGTGGTTCGAGTAATATGGGATTAGATGATCATAACTCGGATTCGTCAGGGTACGGAGTTCAGCTTCGGAGACATATAGACGATAGTCCGAGCCAGAATAATGATCAGACGTCATCGTATGCTGTAAACACGATGCACACACAATCGATCGATGATACGATAAAATCGTTCTTTCCTACAACTTCTGTAGCGAATTCTTTAAATTACGAGAGTTATCAGACGGATATGATATCGAGAGGGGGAAGCCAGACGCAGGATCTGTGTCTGTCTCTGCATACTTTCCAGGACCGGAATCTGATTCACGGTCAGACGACAACAGACGAGGGTAACACGACACATAGTCATGTCTCGACCGATCACCAAGGGTTGTTTCCAGGGTCAGTTACCATGGGTTTTGATTCGAATAGTGGATGGCGGGATAACCAGCCGCCGGATATTGGGCAGTTTTCGAGGCTGATGGCCTGGAGTACCAGTGGCAGCAACGGTGGTGGCGATGGAGAAGGAGGAGGTGGTGCTGCAAGGCTGATATTCAACTCCTTGCCACTGCCATCAGCTCAACAAGGCTTGTTTGGTCAATCAGGAAATTCGTTTTCTCAGAGGGGTACCCTTCAGTCCAGTTACTCTCCGTCGTCATCTGGTCGCGCCTGGGATGACCTGCTGGACCATCACAAGGCGCAGGCGATGCATCATGCCGGAGCCGATGGGTTCATGGGGGGGTTCTATGTTCCATCAGGGATTCATGACGGAGTTGTTTCGAATAAGGATTCAGCCTCATTGTCTCCGAATCCGAGCCACTGATGGAACTTAACCAAGCAAAGTATGTGACGATCTGTTGCGTTAGGTACACTACACATCCCATGTTTCCCCTTTCTGTTCTTTTTTGAGATCTATGAGAATATTGTTTGGTGACACGATGCTTATCCTCGATTCTGGAACTTCGATGACAATAGTAATGCCCAACATTCGAAGAGATCCGAGGGGAGAGGCCAGTTATCACTTGGATGCAAGATTGGAGCGCAATTATTCTTACTGCCCTTTCGAAACTTGTAATGCAACAGAGAAGCCACTCTTGTCTAGTCGATTTTTGCATTGTTGCATCTGTCTTCAAGTATCTATTTCTGTCGTTGCAAGTTTTGCTCAAACTGTGAGATATTCAAGTATCTTTTTTTGTTATCATCGTCTTGTCTCAATGAAGCAAAAAGGACTTGTTCTTTGTTGTTCTGTGGGTCACAATGCCATATTGTGCCAATTGGGCAAGGCTAGCACTAGCAGGTGCTCAATCAACTCCCATGTCCTCCCTCTATTTAGAAATTTAGTTCATTTGTGGTTTATCTCTTTACAGGACCAGATTGTCTTCCTCGATCTAAGATCGTATTTAGATTCAGGACTTTGTTTTCCTCCTTGCTTGAAATTAGTCCTACCACGACCATTTGTGACCTCGCAGGAAATCCTCGGAACATGTTCTAAAAGGTTCCTTGGAATTGATAGATCTCGACGGTTCGATGTTGTCCCCATGATCCTCGGCTTGTCTAATGATACCGTAACCAACACTGTTCATGGTCCTCCTCCATAGATGGCGCTTATAACCCTGGCGACTCATTGTGGTCCAAAATGATAACAAAGAACTTCAGTTTAAAAAAATTTCACCACATTGAGATTTTTACTCGCAACTGCGGTTGGATTCTGCAGTCGCAGTTCGTTTCAACTTCTGTGGAAGTCTTGCTACTATTGGCATTGCACGCGAAGGAAGTGAACACATTTAGTTCATCGATGAACCATATCTTCTGCATATAATGCATACAGATTAGTACGCTTTGATGGTGTGTTCAGTGTACGTGATATTTACTCACTAGCTGTTGTCCTCGAAGCAATGACCTCTCAAACAAACGTTGAAACAATGGCATTCACCATTTCACTTACCATTAACTATGATAAATTGATAAGTGGTCCCTCTATAAATGTTGATCTTTCACTTTAGAACTTATACTATTTATAAAAAATCAAAATAATTTTATAAAATAAATTAATTTTTTTTTTGTATTTGTTTTGATAACTGAATTTTATTTATTTTGATTAGAAAAAATATATATATATC
>JAOVYX010015119.1:0-29205 GCA_035668315.1 Drosera spatulata
ATTATTAATATCAAAGTTGACTCTAAGCCAATTCTTTAGACCAAGGCAGTGTGATATGATTGATCTGTTCAACCTTGCTCTTCCAATGAAATCTCAATCTTCAAAACCTATCATGCCATCAAAATTTTTTTTTCTTGACCAATCTTTTCAAATATATATCTCATCCTCCAACCATGAAGAGACATAGAATAGTTGATTTTCCATCAAATCTGATGAAGAACACAATGACTTCTTCATCGTGGATTTTCCTTTTGATCATCTGCTTCCCTTCATTTGTTGCTGCCCAGCAGCCATACACATCCGCAAACTGTGACTTGAATGTTTTATCAAGAGGATATTCCTGCAATGGCCTTAACGAAACTTGCCAATCTTACCTGACCTACAAAATCCAATCTCCTTACACCACCGTCTCCGCCTTAGCCGCGCTTTTCTCGGTGTCCTCGTCCAGCCTCGCCCTCATCAACTCCGTATCAGTCACCTCTTCCTTGGCCGTGAACCAGACTGTAATCGTCCCTATCACTTGTTCTTGTGCCGGTCCTTACTATCAATCCAACACCACTTATGTCGCACAGTCTGGTCAGACCGATTTCATCGTAGGGAATAATGTTTTCGAAGGCTTAACCACATGTGAAGCGATCGAACACAATAACGGGGATACCAGTAAAGTAAATGCTAGCCAGAGGCTGACGATCCCTTTAAGGTGTGCTTGTCCAACCAAAAATCAAACCGAGCAGGGGATCGAGTATCTCTTGACTTACCTTATTGAGACTGGGGACAGCGTTTCAACCATCGCGGCAGCTTTTGGTTCTAACACTGAGTGGATATTGGAAGCTAACGAGATTGATCAGAGCAGTGTTATAAATTCTTTGACTACCCTTCTGGTTCCTCTTCAGAGCCCTCCCAATAGTTCTGAGCTCGTTTCGCCATCTCAGCCTCCGTCAGCTGCCCAATCTCCGCCCCCGTCTCCAACTAGTAGCTCGAGCCATAGGTGGGATTACTTTGGCGGAGGAGTGGCTGCAGGTGCTGCGTTTGTAGTCCTCGTCGGGGGTGTCCTTTTCTGCATATTGTGGCGAAATACTCGAGAGAAAAGAGAGCCAGTGATTTCCTCGGAGGGGTTTGGCGCGCAACAGAAGCTTGTCCCTAAGAGGGTAGATGTTGATCCTGAAGAATCTCTAAGCACCATATTCAGCGTAGCCAAGTCCCTCAAGATATATAGCTTCAAAGAACTGCAGTCTGCTACAAGCAATTTCAGTTCGAGCAGTTGGATCAAAGGCTCTGTGTACTGCGGAAACATAGGAGGAGATGTAGTCGCGATAAAGAAAATGGAGGGAGAGGTCACAGAAGAGATAAATTTACTGAATAAGATCAACCACTCCAACCTTGTAACTCTCATGGGGGTTTGTTTTGAGAAGGGGAAGTGGTACCTTGTCTACGAGTATGTGGTGAACGGCCCCTTGAGTGATTGGATTCACCACGAGGAGGATGGCGGTAACAAGTTCCTAGGTTGGACCCAGAGGATAGAGATTGCTCATGATGTTGCGACAGGGCTAGACTATCTCCATAGCTACACCACGCCTCCTCACGTCCATAAGCATATAAAGAGCAGCAACATTCTCCTTGATAGCAATTTTCATGCCAAGATCATCAACTTTGGGCAATCAAGGCCCTTAGGAAATGAAGGCGAGCTGTTCGCGTTGACAAAGCATGTGATCGGCACCAAGGGCTACATGGCTCCTGAGTATCTGGAGAATGGTTTGATCACGCTGAAGCTCGATGTTTATGCTTTCGGTGTTCTCTTGCTGGAGATTGTCACAGGAAAACAGCCTAATGAATTGTATGAAGAAGTGAATGCTTCATTGTCGGAGGTTGTGGACTCTCTGATCCGTGATTACGACGAAGATAACCAAGTTGGAAGAGAAAAGCTCAGGTCCCTTATTGATCCTTTTCTGCAGGACATGTACCCAACAGAAGCTGCTATATTTGTGCTCAAACTGGCTAGGGAATGCCTGAGAAAAGAACCGGGGAATCGCCCTAGCATGAGCGAGGCAGCCAAAGTTATGTCTAGGACTCTGAGCATCTCTCATGTTTGGGAGTCGACAACCAGCACTTGAGGTTCATCCCAGCCGCTCTGACAGCATCCCGACGGGAGCTTCTGATGAAGTTAACTGATCAGTACATGTATATAACAGTTGAGATGAGCACTATAAAGAAGTATCATGTTCCTCCTCCATGTTTACAATCTATGCTTCTCTTTGACAGTGCATTTGCATCTTGTAAACATTCCTAGGTGGTTTTAGAAGATTAGTAGTTTTCTGAGATCCAAAATTTCATTGGGATGTAAAGTTATCGGTGTACAAAACTATAAACAGATAATTATGTTTGTTAAGTTGCATTTGCACATAGCATTTTCTTTTGGTTACTGATCTCTGTAGTTGAGTGGTCATTATCAGAATTGAACTACAGCTATGCTTACAGTTCATGCGGTGTGAAACAAAGAGATGGAATTAGTCATATGCTACATAGATAATTCACCCCTTAGATTAGGACCAAATATAGAACATACTAGAATCTTAAAATATTGACAAGTCAGAGATAAATATCGGTTCTCTTCATTGTAATACATTGGAGTACATGTTTTTCCTCATATTACATTCACCGCATAAATTTGTAGATACAAGCTGGTTGTTCAGCAGATTGACTGAATTATGAAAACAATTACAAGCAACCTGTGGTTGCCTGCTTAGTTTCAATGCTTATAATCTGTGGTCCTGTACTATAAAATATGGTATTGATCTATATGATGCCAACTCAAAGCGACATTATGGTTTGGGTATACGCCTTTAACCTCAGTAAGGGAAGCTTCCTGTCAAACGAATATGGTCGAGGGTCCTTCTGAGTCCATACTTGTTCACTGCTTGGTTTCCGAGTCGGAACCCGTCTCCATAGGCTGATGAAGTATCTGACTCTATCTGGTGTTTGAAGAACTCCCCAAGTTTCCTCTCAAAGTCGGACCTTTTCCCTTTCTTCGATGATCCAGAGCTAGAAGGCGATGTTGATGAGGATGATGACGCTGATGAAGATGCAGATGACGAACTGGGCTGCCCTGCACTGCCCGAGCCTGCTATTATTTCAGAATCCAGCCACATGTGAGCTAATACCTGGCAGATTCCTTCTTCAACCTCGGGGCTCAGGTTCGCAAAGCCTGTCGATAGATAAGGGAAACATCATAATTGAACCTGGGGATGAAAGAAAATATAACTTAAGCTCAGAGGATCATCTCGAAAGCTTACCATTGAGCCTCAGCCATGCATGCATCATTTCGTGAGCCAAGATGGAACCTGTCAACAGCCTGAATTCACATAATGAAACACTAATTTAAGTTCATGACCATTGGAGGTGCCAAGAGATTAAGATTCAAGCCTAAAGTACCTAGGGAGACCAAACAGAATAAGAATCGCTGTGACTTCACATCGTCGGATCAACCTGTATGGCTCTGTCACCATGCCTATGATGCGGTTGTCTGCCCCGATTCTAGGCCTTCTCAAAATCTGGTATTTTGCATAAGAAATGGAATTTCCATTATATCGCCATTTACTGGTCAAGATTGGCCATTTTCTAGGTCAGTGGCTGAGATTATAAGAAGCCTCACCGTGCTAACGGTCTGTTCTTCAGAGAGACACAGCCCTCTTGTCTCGGGAAAGTGATGGTGCCCCTGCAAGCGGTTAAACAATCAAAGCCCAAAGAATAACAGGACACTGCAGTCATACGGAGGACAATGAGGTCTGGTATCTACATTCTTTTCACCCTCCATGGCCTCATTGAGTGCTTGTCTCTCAACCAAGAGTAATGGGACTTGCTGTTGTATTTTCATGTGCAAACCCTCGTAAAAATCTCGAATTTCAAGGTAGAGCGGCTGGCATTCATTCGTATCCATGATTGCAGAGTCCAGACATTCTAGACACAGCCTTCGACCATCTTCGAGTAGCAAGTATGGAGTGTGTCTTGGCTACACATTAAAGGATCAACAACCATACCAAGTGCATCACAAAAAAATGTTCTTAAAAACAGATTGAATTCCAAAACAAGTATACTAAAATTACTAATCCTTGGTTTCATAGTTGAATTGTATTTCTTACCTCCATCCTTTCGCAGCTACAACACCTTGGGGTTTTGTCAGATTCGTGTGATGGACAATACTTCTGCATCCAGAACGGGTGTGCCCTATACTCTATCATCCCAGCTGCATTTGAGGGGATCTATTCAACCAGGACAATGAAGCGCAGATAATTAGTTTTTTTAAAAAAAGAGTCCATTTTCAAATGTTATGCAAAGTCAGTACAATAATTCTTAACTATATTAAGAAAACGGGAGCAATTATAACTAGAAGGGAATGATTAGTTGATTACTTACATAGTTTTCACAAACATCACACTTTGGATGAAACCGCGCCTTATGGCAGGCCTTATGATATGGTTGATCACGGTGGATGGAAAACTAGCACATACAGGTGAATGCCAATGAGAAAATATCGCATCATGAAAAACCGAGAGAGAAGGGCTAGCAAAGTTATTATATGGTTCATCTCGCACAATTTTCTAACCTCATTATCAGCAATAGGCTTATTGCATTCATGGCAGCGGAAACATTCAGGATGCCAAAACTTCCCCATGCTGCTCAAATATCGTCCATGACCAATCTCAGCATTGCAACCAACACAGATCCTACAAGAAAATGTTCCCTATAAACAGATTGGATTTCGATAAATGATTGCAGGACTCAGATTTGACAAAGGAAAAACCTGAGTACAGAGTTGAAGAAGAAAGGATAAGGGTCAATGATGTTCTCGGGAACATTACGAGGAGGCGATGCTAAGTTCATACTCTCTTGTAGAGCTTTCGCTAGCAGTTCATCCTCCACTACTTGGGAGTCATTATCTGCAATTCATTTTGGAGAAAGGTAAGACTTCAAATGCTTTCATCCAAATGCAAAATGGAAACTTCAGCCGAGGTTGATGTCAATGCCATCTTTTAATCGCTCCAAGGCAGTCTTGAAAGGATCACTTGAAACAGAAACTTTGTGCAAAAAGAGCCAAATAAGATGAACCTTTGTGCCCAGCTAGCACTTCGTGAATTTGGCGGCTGATTCGTACTGTACCTCATCATTAAGATAGCACTTGACAGGGAGGCATTTGTTAAGTTAGCACTTAGCAGACCATGTTTTTGATCTCATTGTTGAAACATGAATTAAAGGAAAAACTCTGTATGACTAAATTTGATTGCCATCCCAAAGGCAGCTAAGTCACACATACCAATCACCTTTTTTCCCTTTTGATCTTCTTCTAAAAGGGAGAGTGCAATAGCACGATCAATATCTTCATTGTCATTATCTCGCCATGCATCCGGCAAATAATTTTCCTATAGATTCAGAAGAACAAAGCTCAACATGAGAAGCCTGTCAGATATAATGCACACATATATCATGAATCAATGAGATACACTGCAAACAAAAGCAGATTGACACATAATGAACAGGCAACACTTGGATTCATTCATATTATTAAAGTGGTTTCGACAAGTAAACTAGATTAATTACCAATGAAACAGAAGGGTCATAATCCCAAGATGTTTCCTCTCCATATGTTCCATGAGAATGCCCTTCCGAGACGCTAGGACTAGATCCCCCGAAAATCTTGCTTAGCCAGCCCATGTTGCAGAATCTGATACCTTTCTCTATTTCTGGTGGATTCTTACCTGCATCAAAGAAACTTATTGAGTACATAGCACACTGTATCATAGAAGATCTCCGCCCCGTCAAGCAATACCAAATTCGATCAAGAAACCACAAGTACAATTGCAGCAACAATCACAGGACAATCCCAGGACATCAAAAACCTACACAATCATTGAGGTTCATGTCTTGAGCATTGGCAACAGTGAATCTCGCTACACCAATGCACAAAACAACAGCATTTCGCCCATACAAACAACCGAATCCATGTGAAACAACCGATCATGTTGTGCATAAGAATCATCGGAAAGTGAGAAACGCATTAACTCGATCACAAATCAAAGGGGTTTTGATCGTAACCGATCGTTTGGTTTCAAACCCTCGAACACCCATCTACAGATTCACTACCAGAACTCCAAAGTCAATGATGAACCCACTAAATTTCTCAACTTTCAGCAAAAGGGGAAAACACCCATATGTTTAATCTGAAGAGATTACTATTGGGGGCAATCCACAACAGACAGAGATGAGACAAACAGTCGAATACCCAGAGAGATAAATCTGCAATGATTTGGGAAAGAAACAGACAAAGAAACAATGGGAGGAGGCAAAGTACAGAAATGTGTCAGAAACCCAACTGACCTCATCATCCCAAATACAAACAGGACAAATAATCAGAGAAAGAAAGAATCTGTGCAGTGTTGTGGAAATGAAGAATAGAAACACACAAGAGGGGAAGTGTTGTGTTTCCCAATCAGGGTTGGGTTGTGCACCAAAACAGCAGAGCAGCCACCACCAACCTCAATCAAAACCTCATTCATTCAATTTTCTTTCATTTCAAAGGAGAAGTTAAACAACAAAGGGAAAGGAAAGTGGGCGATGAAAAATACCTCTTTCACGCAAAACATACCCCGCTGATTTATCTGGATTGTCAAAAAAAAAAACATTATAATATATATTTATTATTTTTATTTAAAATTATAATATTAAATTTTTTTGTCTTATATCATAGATTATATTTTTTTAACTGTTCTAAAATATAAACAATATATTATATTTAATAATCTTTTCATATAAAAAAATCAAAACAAATTATCATTTCCTACAATACATCCATTATCTTCTTCCTTCTTCTCTCTTATTCTCTCTCTTAAACCCCACTTACATCCACTATCATCATCTTCTACATTACATCCACTACCTCCTTCTTCCTCCTCTCTCATGTTCTCTCCTAAATCCCACTTACATCCCACTATCATCCTCTCCTACGCTACATCCATTATCTCCTTCCTTCTTCTCTCTCATTCTTTCTCCTAAACCTCACTTGCATCCCATTATCATTAAAAAAATACTATTTTTTTATCAAATCTCATAAAAATTCAACACATATATAAATTCGTCGGCGTCAGTTCATTGAGATGGGGAAAAAGGGTCGTCCGAAGAAGATTATGGTGAGTATTGGGCTTCAAACGGAGGATAGCAAAGATGCGGAGTTGGCTGATTCCTGTACGAAGCGAATAACAGCGGAGTGTTCAACCCTAAGTAATCATAAACCTGCGGAGATTGAAGCGAGTTTGGGACTAATTACAATGAAGTTGGGCGAGGGTTTGAGTCGGGATGATAGTGTGCTGGACGAGGGTTTGAGTCTGGTTGATAAAAGAACCTTGCATCGTCATGGAACTTGGGCGGATCAAGTTGAACAAGAGGGATTATCCTTTGCTGATGTTCTTCTTGGAAAACCTAGGTCTATGCATTCTTCTGAGGCTGGTAACAGAGTGATGAAGGATGGTTTATAGCTATCGAATGTGGAGAGAAGGGATCTGGATGTGGTTTTGACGGAGGAAGATATCAAGGAGGAATGTACGTATTGGGAGAATGCCTTAGTTGATTATGTGTTGGATGACTCGACTCCTTTCGTGGTGATGAAGCATTTTGCGCAGAATCAATGGGGGGATGTGGTGATGCCGGAGGTTTTCCTTCATGATGCTGGATATTTCCTTTTTAGGTTTGCGAATGAGGCAGATATGCTAGTAGTAAGGCAGCAGACCTTGTTCCTTCACTCGAAACCGTTGATTCTTAGAGATTGATCTCCGTCCTTTGTGATGAATGATATGTTGGAAAGGATCCCTACGTGGATTCAGCTCCTTGGTCTGAACCTGGAGTACTGGGGTAAATCTTCCGTAGATAAGTTGGCAAGCAAGGTAGGAAGACCTATAAGTACGAATGTGCTTACTGCTAAAAATGGGAAGGTATCGTATCCAAGGATCCTTGTGGATATGAGTACTCAAATGGAACTGATAAAACAGATTAGCTTTGTTGCTCCAGGGGGTAAACGAGTGGAACAAGATGTGGTATATGAGTGAACTCCTCAGTGCTGCTCGAAATGTAAGAAATGGCATTTAACCTCCAAATGTTGGTCTAAGCCTAAACTTACTATGGTCTGGAAGCCTAAGATCCATGTTGATGAAGCTAAGGTGGAAAGCAATACTGAGATAGGATCTTGGACTGCTGTGAAGAGGAAAGCTTATGAAAGGTCTAAGTGTTCTGCCCCTGGAACTGTTATAATTTCTCATAGTAGGTTTGAAGTTTGGATTGGGGGGGGGGGGGGTGATTTTGAGGTGCCTGCGATTCAAGGAAGTATATCCGATGTGGTGTTACAGAAGCAGTTGGTTGATGTTATTGCTCCCTTGAAAGCTTTATCTCCTAGATGATAGGAGTATGGAACATTAGGGGCCTAAATAAGCTTAATAAACAGAGTGCCACTCGAAGATTTGTGGCCTCAAATAAGCTTAGTTTAGTAGTTATTTTGAAGACTCGAGTGAAGTTGAGTAACTTTGAAAGAATAAAGAAGGGAAGTTTACAGCATTGGGGGTGTCTCAATAACTACAAGTACGCTGAGAATGATCGAATATGGCTAGCATGGGATAGTAATGTATGGGAGGTGACTTATTTGGAGGGGTCGGATCAAGTTCTTCACTGCGGTATACGTTCAACCAGCTTGAGGATACAAGCTTGCTTGTCCTGTGTATATGCTTTAAATACAGCTGCTCAGAGAATGAAGTTATGGGAGGAGTTGAAATGTTTTAGTCAGAAGATTTCTGCTCCTTGGTTGATTGCCGAGGATTTTAATGCCTTCTTATATTATGGGGACAAAATTGGCTATGAAGGTATTGATATAAATCCTTGTTCTCAATTCATGAATTGTGTCCTGGAGTGTGGTTTGGAGGACTTGAGAGGAACTGGTGTGCTGCATACCTGGTTTAATCAGCAAAATGATGAAAGTTGGATGCGAATTAAGCTCGATCGAGTGATGGGAAATCAGAGGTAGCATGAAGAGTATGATGTATCTGAGGTCTTCTTCTCTGAGCTAGGTATATCTGATCATTCTGTAGCAGTAATCAATCTAAAAAGAGGGCAATTGATCAAATCTCCTTTCAAGTTTCTTAATCTGTGTATTAAGAATCCTGACTTTCTTAAGCAAGTTGAGGAGGTATGGAAGATCCAAATGAAGGACAGTAGTATGTTTGGTGTTATTCAGAAGCTGAAATTACTGAAGTGTAAGTTTCGAAGCCTTCATAGGAACCAGTACTCTCAGCTTTCAACGAGGGTTAATGAAGCTGAATTTCAACTACATCATGCTCAGGAGAATCTATAAAGAATTGCTGGTGGCTGAATCCTTTATTTTAGACAGCTGTCTAAGGATCAATGGATGCAGTTGAATGACAGAAATACGAAGTACTTCCATAGCCTAATTAAAGAATAAAGGAGAAAGAATATGATTGGGAGCATCTGTACGCAGGATAATGTTCGTATTCTTGAGCCTGACTTGATCAAAAATAAGCTTGTTGCTTATTTCCAGAGTATCATGGGACTTGAGAAGGAAAGACTTGCTTCAGTTCAAGATGTATACATCAACGAGGGTCCTTGTCTTTCTCCTCAACAACAAGAGTCCTTTACTCCCTTTGATATTAAGGAGGCATTGTGGGATATTAACGAGGATAAATCTCCTGGTATTGATGGGTATACTGCTGTATTCTTCAAGAGTTTGTGGTCCATTATATGTGAGGAGGTTATACAGGCTACCTTTGGTTTTTTTCACACTGATAGTTTGTTAAAAAAAATCAGTGTCACTATCCTCCATTTGGTTGGGAAAGGTGAAAACCCTACTACTGCTGCTGATTATAGGTCTATTGTCTGTTGTTCTGTGCTTTATAAGATCATCTCAAAGATGATTTGTAAGCACTTGAAAGGGGTTCTGCCTTGCTTGGTTGATTGATCCCAAAATACGTTTGTTCCTAACGGTCTATTATTGACACCGCTATGTTATGTCAGGATCTCTTATACGGCTATGAAAAGAAGGGGATTTCTTCTCGATGTCTAGCAAAAATAGACTTGAGAAAGACTTACGACTTAGTACATTGGGGTTTTATTGATGATATGCTCATGAAGCTGAAGTTTCCGTTGGTCTTTAAGAATTGGGTCGTGACTTGCATTACTTCAGTTTAGTACACTTCGAATGTTAATGGTGAGCTTTGTGGGTTCTTTCAAGGAAAACGAGAGCTGAGGCAAGGGGATCCAATGTCGCCTTATATTTTTACATTGGTGATGGAATATTTGGCTCGTGTTATTAAATCAATGAGTAAACGACTAGGTTTTAGTCATCATCCTCGATGCAGTAAGATGGGGATTGTCAACATTACGTTCGCAGATGACTTGATGCTTCTATGTAGAGCCAATGTTACGTCTGTGAGATTTCTGAAGGTTGGGCTTAGTCACTTTGCATCTAAAAGTCAGATTTTTTTTGGAGGAGTCGCGATGGAGGAGAGGAGGATGCTTGCTGGTATTATGGAGATGAAGATGGGTTGCCTTCCTGTTAAATATTTAGGAGTTCCCCTTACTTCTAAGAAGCTTAATGTGCAGCTATATTCTCCCCTTATTGAAAAGATGACGGCAAGAATTAGAAGTTGGTCAGCTCGTATGCTTTCTTACTTAGGTAGATTGCAGCTCATTAAGACTATACTATCAACCGTTCATGTATAGTTATGGACAAATCATTTTCATTCCTGCTATAGTTATGGACGAACTGGAAGCTATGTGTCGGGCATATCTATGGAGTGGTATGACCATGAATCGGAAAAAAGCTTTGGTTGCTTGGGAGACAGTATGTAGACCTCTAAAAGAGGGAGGTTTGGGTATAATGCATTTTCGATTGTGGAATACTGCTTTATTGTTTAAATTGGTCTGGGATATTGCAAGGAGTAAAGAACGGCTTTGGATTCAATAGGTGCATTATTTAAGGAGGAACGATATATGGAATGTCACTTGTAGCAGTAGTTCTTCATGGGTTTGGAAAGAGCTTATTGCTGTTCGTGATAAAATGAAGAAACAGGTAGTTCTGAGGGATGATCAACTTTGCTGGAGTCCTGCTATGGGTGTGGTGAATATACTGTGAGAAGTTGTTATATTGCCTTAAAGAGATGATCAACTTTGCTGGAATGCTGATGTCCTCCCTCGCCATGGTTTTAAACTATGGCTAGTACTCCTTGATAGGTTGCGAACCAGGCTAAAGTTGGCTAAAATAAACTTGGTTCTTGATTCAAGCTGCGTTTTATGTGGATATGGAATGGAGGATAGGGATCACTTAATTTTTAATTGCCCTTGCTCTAAGGAGGTTTGCTGGCCTATATGGTGTTCCTTGAAGGTGTAAACTCCTCAGGTTTGTTCTTGGCTGGATTGGACTGGTTGGCTGCTGAAAGTGCTGAAAGATAAGTCTATCCTAGCTAAGAGAAGAAGGTGAATGGTGCCTTGGATGGTGTATGAGTTATGGCAAGAGCAAAATAGAAGAATCTTGCAAAATGAAGTAATGCAGCCTGTTGTTTTGGCTAGGAAGTTATTAGCTAGAGCATTGATGCAGAGGGGAGATATAAGATTGCAGGACAATAAAGATGTTGCTGAAGTTGCCTTAAACTATTGAGATTTATTTTTTGTTTTTACTGGTGTTTGCTTATCTGAAGTATGTATGGGTGATCTGTTGAGACACAAACAATGCTGTAATTTCCCTGTGTTTCAATGGAAAGGAACTTAATGCGCTTCAAAAGAAACACACATAAATTCTCGGAGTATGTTGCATTGCAACGTTTATTTTAGATTTATCTTTTTTTTCTATTTCGATTTTAAATTTCAAACACATAATATTTCTTTCTATCTTTTTTATTTTATCCAGCTCTCTGTCTTCTTTAATTTTTAATCATATATTTTCTCCGTCTCATTCAAATTATAACGTTGTATCATCATTGTACAATTTAACATGCATTTTGAGATGTTTCATTTTTTTCTCTTAACGACGTAAGAAAATTATGACATTAATCTAAGATTGTAGTATATATCTCAAACTATCACTAGTGTTTCACGATAATTTTGCATAAAACAATATTTGATCATCCCACGAACTATTCGTAGCGTGAATAACTTTATTGGTGATATAGGATAACGTTGTAATTTGAATAAGACGGAGGGAGTACGATCTATTCTTATTTATCAATTTTTTTTCCATATAAAATACTACCTCCGTCCCAATTTAATTACAACGTTTTGATCCGATATGTAATTTTATTTGTATGTTGAATTTGTATGGAATTTGATGAAGAAAAGGTATTTTTTTAATGATAGTGGAATGTAAATGGGTTTATGAGAGTGTAATAACCCGAAAATTTGGTATTCAAAATATGTAATGTATTAATGAATGAGCGTATAATATAACATTAAACGAAACGTTATATATATTAAAGAACAAATAAAATATAATGTTAAACGTAACGTTATATAATCGATAACGTACGAATAAAAATAACGAATGAATAACGTTATAACGGACCGTTACAAACCTAAAAATAATATAACAAGTACTTAACGTTATAACGATATAACATACATATTTAATAAATGTACGTGTTAAACATAATAAACGTATAACGTTATAACGATATAATAAATATTTGAGCTAATAAAATACGGTCCCGGAAACATTTGAAATCTTCCAAAAAACGAACGTCACTAAGATAGACATAATTTTATCTAATTACAGGTATATCCTTCAATAAAATAATCGAACGAAACAAGGATAAAAACATACTGACAAAGATAAAACGAGATAGCGAATTCGAATAATTTCCAAACATACACTCCCACCGCCCAATTCATCCACTGCTACTGCGATTTCTGAGACTTCGTCATCGATTTCGTTCCTGCGCATGCCGTAGTCACCTCTACTGACCACGTCCACCATCGAACCCGCCTCACCATCATCCTCTTCCCATCCACTCCTCTGATCTCCTCTTCATCGCTCACCAACCACCAAACTATCCCTGCCTCCTTCACAAACACACCACCAGACCACCACCTCGGCCACCACTGCTATCATCCTCGCGTCATTATCATCATCAGTCAAGCAGTCAGCCACCACCTCTAACACCACCAACATCCTCGCCAGCCACTATTCTGCATCGTCGCCATCAAACAAATCAATACTCGGTCACAGCCACAGTCACGATCATCATCGTCATCATTTTCAGATTCAACCGCACAGCAGCGACAAAGTGGGAGGTTTGACGTGCCAAGTAACGACGGACAGCAGTAGCAATGTCAAGCATGGAGCCAGAGGACGAAGTTCACAGCGAGGAAAACGAGTATTTGAGGTAACCTAACCCGATACGAGATATTTATATTCATTCATGAGTTCGTTTCCCATTCGTACGCTGTTGAATCATGTTTGAGCTGTGAAATGTGCATGGAGGATGGAATATATGTGTTGATGTCGTTGTCGAAGGATTTCGCGAATGGTTGATATGAATTTCATGAAATGGGCAACTCAGGATAGTCGTGCCCGCGACGCCTCGTCACGCCCGCGACCTTCCAAGTCACGTTTGCGACAGTGCCCGGCTTACAGCAAATACTTCTCGAGGTTGAAATCGATCTCAAACATTTACCTTAAGGTCTGATCTTGTATATTTGCGCATAAAAATACGTTTAGGAAATACTAAAAATGATGCATGCGATTATGCAACACAGAAAT
Source organism: Drosera spatulata (assembly GCA_035668315.1). Lineage (NCBI taxonomy): Eukaryota > Viridiplantae > Streptophyta > Magnoliopsida > Caryophyllales > Droseraceae > Drosera > Drosera spatulata. The sequence continues at coordinate 13,799 of JAOVYX010015119.1, forward strand.
CATAAACGGGGCTCTGTTCTGAAGACGGAATGCCCCGGCGTGTCAAACAAGATATATTTTTTTTAGCGGGATCCCCGTTCTTGGTGAGCGTAGCGCATATTTATCGTGAAGGATTAACCTAAACGCGTATATGTGCATACATGAACCTTGCGTATAGAAATGGATATTAAATATATATGTATGACTATACGACACTTCTAACCGCGCCGTGACAGGTGTAAAATAAACTAATAAGATAATAACAACTCAAATCATACACTAGTACATGTTACAAATAAACGATACTTTTAAATATACATATACAAGGTGATATATAATGCATGAACAACGCTAAATGAAATCATTATAACGCATGTCTAAGGAAACTTTGAAACGAGTTGGGATTTATACTGCGGGACATACGAATAAATAAAATACAAACCAACGATGAATACCTAATCAAATATAAAGACTGAACACTGTAAATGGTTTATGAATTGTCAAGTTTTCTGTCATACTTTCTTGAAAATGTTTTAGAGATTAAGCTCGACACTGTCATCATCTCCCTTTGCTGAAACTGTTGGGAAGAAAATCGTATTTGGTGTCTCTTCTTAGAATCTATCAGATGTTAAGTGAAAGTCCTAGGGACTGGACTCTAGCCAAATTTCTTGAGTCATCGTCACGGGTGAATTGAAACTAGGTAGGGAGCATTGGGCAGTCCCCATCGTCTTAGCATGTATGCAGCGGTTTCAACGCCAGACGTGGCGAGGCCATTGGCTACTTTCTGCAGGGAGGCCTAAATCTATCCCGATGAAAGGCAAATAGAGCCCGTTGGAAGCGCACTTTATCCATTAAAGTGTAAGACAACGTACAATAGGTGCAAGTACGTACTGGATCGACGGATTCTTGTAGCCCGAGTGACGATTGACGAATCTTATATTCAGAGTCTGTCGGTTGAAAACTCTCGAGTCATAGGCCCATGATAACAAAAATGAACATAAAAAACGTGAAATCATACAAATACTCGTATGTAATATGGCGTATCTATTTTCCTAAAAAGTATAAATGTTTTATTAGTATTCATCGATTCGCCACAGTCGGGAGAGTACCTTATAAATATGAGGCATATACTCTAGGTTATTGAGTTTCGTACTCCCGGGTTATGTATTTCGTTTACAGATGAGTTACCGGATGATCAGTGAAGACTGTAGTTCCTTATGTGTTTTTGGAGATGTTGTAATGAAATCATGATCATTTTGAATATGTAATATGTGTGTTGTACTAATTATGTCACAAACTGTGTAACTTAATGACTTCCGTCCTATTAATATAAACTGAATTCGTAACAGCTAAACAGTATGAATGGAAGCATTACAAGTAATTTTTTTGACTCTCTATATCTTTAAACCCGTTTGGTTTATTTAGATTTGTCAGGAACCGGGTTCGTGACGACATAACACCACGTGTCACATGACGTGGATCTCGGAACGTTACAGAGAGAGAATGAGAGAGGATGAGGAATGAGGTGGTGGGATAGTTTGATTATATAAATATAAATTTATTATAAAAGAAAGAATAAAAATATTATAATTAAATTAGGATCGATCAAAAAAAAAGTGTTGTAATTAAATTGAGATCGAGAAAATATCAAATTACCCCTAGTTTATATCACATCAACTCATCCATCATTATTTTTTTTTCATTTTTTCCTCGTTACACTCATAAGAACAAATTGGATATTTCTCTTAATTCAACACACACCTAAAATATATGTGTCGGATAATTCCATTATAATTTTATTGAAACGAAAAAAATAAAATTTTTAAATATAAAAATAATATAAATAATTCGAGATATCACGAAAAGATAAAACCATACCATCTGTGGACAAGGGGAGAGTATACTACCTGCTATGCTAGACTAGGTGGAAAATGGAAAATAGGGAAAGTGTGTCCGCTAGCGTGGCAAATTAGTGGGAGAAAAGTCATCGGATGGTGATAAAAAAAAAAATAAAAAAAAAATGATCAACCAATTCAGCAAATAACTGGGGATTTGGGATTGGGAGACGGAAGCCGGAGCTTATTTCATCGTCATTAGCCTTATTCCATATTCGGATTATAGATGAGATATCCATGATTATCATGTCAAAATAAAAGACAAATCAAAAACAGCCCTTGTCAATTAATATTGACAAATGTATAAATTAACATTCGATATCTCTAGAATTTTACCGTAATAGTCCTTGGAAATTTTTGATAGAGAAGTGGACGGTCCAAATCATTGTTGAAATAATTCCAATATTACTTCCAAAGCCATTGCTTTCCAAGTGCCCCTTCACATTCCCCAGTTTTCCACCCATCAACATATCACCTCCAAAACGTAACGGCAGCCATTTTGTACTTTGAGCTCTGCACCTGCAGGCCCAAATATCAAGTCCAACGAACAACAGCCCAAATAAACGAACATCATTGGCTCACGCCGATAAATCAAAAGTCGAACAATGACAACTACGTTTCACCAAATCTAATCCAAAAAGTAAGACTTAAACCTTAAAAGAGGGGAACTGTAACAATGCTTTATATAAAGCGGGGAAAAGAAAAGATCTACCAACAACCGTGACATAATTCACACGCTATGATGATGCCATCCACCCCAATCACCCACCAAATCATCCACGGTCGATAACGATGACGCATTCACGACATTAATTATCCAAAAAAAGCTCCACGAAGAAAAGTGAAAATAACAAGTCCATGTATTGACCGGTCAAACATAAATAATACTCCCTTCCTTTCGTCTCACACACAGAGAACGATACAAGTTTTTATCGATGTTTTTAAGAATTAAACGTTATTTTTTTAAAAATAATATAAAAAATAAATTATATTACGTAAATGAATAACAAAATCTCTCAAATTATATATAGAATAATATATAAAAATAAAAACGTGGGAAAAGGCTACGGGAGGGATGGAATACACCGAAATCAACTCCTGGTTTGCTTCAAGCAAGGGCTGGGCCAAACACTGAGAGCTGATTCAGCAGAATTATCTAGTTGAGCTGGGCCCGAACCAACATTTGGTTCATATACTGTATTTTGGTCAGGCCTGAGGCTGATAGTATGGCTTGCCCGTGAGCCAGACCTTGTTTTTGTGGGCTCTTGAATTGTTGGAAACTTCTCAAAAGCCCGCACCTCAACTATTATCCTAGGCCCAACATTGTATGAGTCTCAATGCAAGTCACATTTCTTTAAGATGTTAACATAACAAAGGTGGCACGCAGGTTAACTTAACGAAAAGCATCTACTTCTATCAAGACTATCATCGTCATTATCTGATCTTTATAAGTTAAATATCATATATGATAATAATGCTATAATGTTCATCAATTATAACAAATTATAGAAACGTGAATTCACGCGCAATCCTGTAGTCACTCACGAAGCGGATATTCACACCACCATGACAGTCTTTCGCTTTCTCATCAGTCCAAAGCAAAGGTTAAATAGAACAGCCTTGCGTCAGGCTTTCGGGAACACGTGTCCTGCCCATTTGCGCGCACACGGGTGAGGTTTGATGATGGGCTGTACAAACCTTGGACCACATTCCCCGCGTGTCCATGGGCCATCCCTGCCGGCCGTGGCAATGGGCCCAGGCCCTTTTGCCCACTTTTCTCCGGGACCACCCTTCTCTCTTTTTCACTTTGCATACCATGCAATGATTAGACTCGTGCATACTGATTTACTTATTAACATACTAATTAAAGTATACTTAACACAATTGATCTACAACACCCTTCTGTCCCATAATAAATTTCACAAATTGATCGACACATGATTTTATATGTGTTGAATTTTTATAAAATTTGATGAAAAAATATTATTTTTTTATGATAATGGGGTTTACTGTAGCAGTTGAGAGAAAAGATAATTGGTGTACTGTAACTGAATTTGATTAATTTTATCTTTTTTTGATTAAAAACTTTCCAAATATGATATGCTATAATTATTATAAAATATAAAATAAATAAATATTGTATTTATTATGAAATGAAGGAAGTATAAGTGTGTGACATCATAAATGTCTTACCAATACCCTTTAACCGTTTATGTTTCTTAAAACTTAGGCCTAAATCCAATTTTCTTCGTATACACATATTCTCAAGGATCGTCTCATTCGTCAGCAAATTAAAGGGGTGATGGTCGCTCGCTCTGGCCCTGAAAGCAGGTTAATTATGACTCATGATAATCGGCACATTTTGCATTTGGAATGTCTCTTTCTCCATGGGTCGGGATGGGTTCCTTTCTCTTCGCCCACATGTACCTCAAGACTTGCAACCATTCAGCACATTAATCACTACCTGAAACAGTGCCCCGCAAAGGCCCCCAAAACTTTAGACTTCTGCTTCTATATAATGTATAGCTGCAATATTTTTAGTGCAAGACATGGTTAGAGAATATCGGTTTGAATCATGTTTCATGGTTAGAGAATATCGGTTTGAATCATGGTCATTACAACGAAGAATAAACGATTAGTTGCAACCAATTATATGATTGACTTTCACAGCATTAGAAGCCTATGCATACTATAAAACAGGAATTTATAAAGGTTGGTGCCTTTGTCAGCTTTGCTTATTGTGGCTAAAACAATTGAATTTGGTACTGTCTTAGCCCGGAAAAGAACAGAAATTCTGTTGTCACCCGTGCGTGCGGCATCACTACTTTAATTGCAACTAGATGACTTTATTAAGTTCAATTAATTGTTAATCCAATACGTAGAACGGATACACCAGATATATTGCTTTCTTATTACTACTAGTCGTATAATTCTCCAAAGGACCAAATCCATATGCAGTACTATATCCTAAAACAGAAATAATTGAATTTTGTAAGTAACAGTTTTTCTTTTGCTATCTTCCGTCGATTGAAATAGCGAGGAAGCGACCGACGGTTACGATATCACATCATTAGGTGAAAGGCGCCCCCTGTTGTATTTCATTTTCCTCGTCCGTTGCCTATCAAATTCAATCATTATATTTTGTGTATGCTCACTGACATACGCGTTCCACACAAGGGAGCAGTGAGCATACAACAAAAATCGAAGCCATAACGCCATGGTTGATATGTAACCAGCTAGCTATGTATAGTTTTGGAGCAGAATTTCTGATAGATGTATAAAATGTCCCAGGCCTGGCCCAAAAGGCATCAAATTTAAGTCAAAGCAAGAGAATTGGCCCAGTAGGCCCAAAACACCCGCATGAGTGCGAAAGTTGATACAGTAGGAAATTTCAAAGATATGGAGTGAGGCCAATAAATACACAAAAAGTGTCATACCCATGACATTTAATCTAGAGAACCAATCTATCTGCACATATTTTTATGTTTAGGACCTAGAGTATGCACTCCTCCTCACGCAAAATATATATTTCGAGAAAGAAACAAAAGAAGTTATGAAAAACAAAAAAAAAAGATTATTTGACTTTTCTTTTCTTTTAATTTTGTAATGGTGCAATAATAATTGGGATGACCGAGTGGAGAGTTGTGCCCACTCAATTCAGCCACACCCAAAGATACATGTATACACAGTAGCATTAGAAAGACAAAGGAAAAGGAAGAAAAGATAATAAAAGCATTGGACAATTATAGGTGCATTGTCCACCCATCCACATATCATGACATCAATTCAAATTCAATTTTAAAAGGAAAAAACAAAAGTGTAAAAAAAGGAAGAGAATCCAATTTGTCTGAATCACTTTTGTGTTATTTCGAGCAAAGGAAGAGAGGAGGATCTCTTTGATGCCTTTCCAGGTCTAGTCTAAGGTCTATGCATCATTTTTGCTATGGCTACATCAAACTGGTAAGCAAGCACAGCAGAGAAGCTGCTGCTTCTTCCCCGTTTTAGAAATCTGGATTTGACATTTCCTCGTACAACTGTTTTACCTCCTTTACCAAGATATTGATCATCAATATATATCTACGGTGACGATTCAATCTGCGTGACGGGCCAAAAAACTCAGGATCGGATCGACCCAAATCCGGATATCTGTCATTTTTATTTATATTGATGTCATATTACTATGATGTTTGTTTCTTGTCGAAGTTTATTTGAAAGGTCGAGGTCGGATGAGACCGTGTAGATGAACGACATGATGTCGATCTAATTTATCATGAAATCACAAGACATTGTCATTTCATATGTCTGATTGTTGCTTTTTTAGTGTGAATTGATTGTTTTTGTTAAAAATTTGAAGTGATTGTTAAACGTAAGATATGTTGATCTTAAGTACTGCGAATGAAACATTTGGTCAGGGCCTGATTAGTCATCCCCCATTAGCCCAGAAGATTTCTTAAATTCACCGCTTAAGTCTGGATCGTCGTTTGTCATATTCTGTAGTTTTAAAGTGCTGGATTTGATTTGGTCGACTCCTGAGTTTGATAACACTCCAGCCATGTAAGAGTGAACTTTCTTTTAACAAGATAAAAGAGTGAACTGTGAACAATATTGATTTGGTGTTCGATTTCTGTCCCGCAATGGATGAGTCAAGACATTTCGAGTTAATCTAGACTAGATATGGTCATTATTCATTATTGCTAAAAAGAAAAGAGAGAACACTAACTGTATTTCATTTTGTTGATGAGACCCAGGCGGAAGTGTTAGTATTTTAGAAATTAAATAAGCACCAAAACATTTTGAATGTTACGCTATAATGTACTATTACTGATATCAAACTAAAGCACACAATAAAAATGTTACGTTATGGTATTTATAAGACGTTACCTGTCGTCGTCATATGGATCAACCTCTCCCTTCGCTCTCTTCCTTGAGTGAACAGCAACCAATCAAAGAGAAAGAGAACACCCATGAATTTCATTTCATTTTCGTGGGAAAGAGAATTGATAATTTTAAGATCTTTTTGATCATCCAATACCACATTATATTATATGAAAATGATATTTTTATTAAAAAAATTAAATAAATCTGATATTTTGAAAATATCATTTTTATCTTGAAAATAATTATCCTCGCGAGAAATACACCTACACATATAAGAACATCACTTTCGAGACCCACCTGATCACAGTTTCCCTTTGAGAGAGGGCGATTGTCCAACCACACCAGTCACCAGCAGCAGACACTACACACTCACACCATACACACACACTAAACTCACAACTACTCGTAGTCAAGCGCCAAAGAAGAAAAGGAAAACAGAATACCCAAAAAATTAAAAAAATAGAGAGAGACTCAAAAGAGGAAGAAGTACAGAACCCATTAGACCCATTTGGGTGGCTGCTTTTCTCAATCCTCCCATTGCTCTCTCTTTTTTATCTTCATGCATCTATCCTTCTATCATCTCAACTCTCCTGGTTCTTTCCACCATTTATTTTTTTGAATTAGTCACTCCCATGAAAGAGCCTCCTGAATTCCATATTTTTTGACCTTTCTGCATCCAATCCAAACAATTGCAAATCAATAAAGGCATAGCCTAAACCAGAATAGAAAGTTGATGAGGATGATGAAGCTGCAAGAGCACAATCAACACAAAACATGGGCGCAGTAGCATCGACAACAACAACCACCATATCATCATCCCAAATCAACCGCCACAGAAAACCGACATCATCGACATCAACACCACCACCACCACCACCACCACTACTGGCAGTACTATTAATCCGAATTTCTATGTCCGAGGATTATAGCAGCAGTCATCATCACCAGCAACTCCCACATCATCAACAACCATTACCAGACCAACAACAGCAGCAGCAGCAAGGATTTTTCAGTTTCCATAATGGGTTCGACCAATCTGGAACTGGCCACCAGATCCGAAGCGATAAGCAAGGATTCGACGAGTCCGCTGGTACCATCGGTCTCGACCAACCCGAAGTCCACAACCCTTTCGAGGAGGCGGGGATGCTGTCGGAGATGTTCAATTTCGGTCACGGGGCGGCGAGATCCTCCACGGAACTCCTGGAGCATCAAATGTCCACTCATCGGATTCCGCCCCTCGGGTCCAACTGGTACGTCACCAATCGAAATTCAACTGACGAGGGTTTCGCCGACAAACATATTCCGAGCATCAATTCGGCCGCAGCCATGCAGCTCTTCCTCTCAAACCCTTCCACTTCGGCCAGATCCTCCTCTCCACCACCACAACCACAACCACAACCACCTCCGAGTGGGTCCACGCTGCACATGCTGCTGCCGAGCCCACCCCCCGGGTTCGGCCCGGTGCTGACACAGCAGGCCCAATTGGGAGGGTTCGTGGAAGGCCAAGGGCTTTCTCTATCCCTATCATCGTCCCTTCATCAGCATCTCGAGGCAGCGAAGGCGGAATCTGAACTCGACCTCAGAACCATCGGCGCCCGCGACGGTGCCGATGGTTCCGGGATGATATTCTTTAATCGCAGCGGTGTCGCATCATCTTCGAATTCGGGTCAAGCAGCGCAATATAGAACGTTACACGGTAACCGTGATTATTATCATCATTACCAGAATCCAGCAATAGATCAAATGGGTCATCACCCGGTCCACGTGGGATACGGCTCGTCGTCGACGTCGGTGGGAATGTTCAATATGCTGATGAATTCAAGGTACGCGAAGGCGGCCCAGGAGTTGCTGGAGGAGTTCTGCAGTGTAGGGAGGGGACAGTCAATATCATCCAGGAAATCCAAGTCATCATTATTGGGCAAAAATCCTACATCAAACCCCGGCGATGACGCCACTTCCTCTGGTAATGAGGCGGCGGCGTCGATTCCGAAGGAGCCGGCAGCAGCGTTGTCGGCGGGGGATAGGACGGAGCATCAGAGAAGGAAGGCCAAACTCATAGCCATGCTTGATGAGGTATGTATGCCATTGATACCATCTTTCTTGCTGATTCTTCTCCATTTGATTCTTTTTCTTTTCCATATGTTTTTGGTTTATGGTTTGTGAGTCTTTGACACGTCCTATTTCAAACGATAAAATAATGATTTATATTAAAATAAATCAAGAGGAAAGATTGAGATGATCATTCATATATATATTTAAATCTCAATCATCATACAGTATCAAACAAAATGTTTCCTTTTTCCTATTTTTTTCTGGACCAAACCTTTGTTTTTATAAGTTTTAAACATTGCATTATTGATGAGGAGCATGATGCCGGCGGCGGCTCTATATTTTATTTTTACTTTATTATGCTAATCACGATCGATGAGATCAACATTGATTCATGAGCAGCTTGATTAAAATATGGAAGCAGATACACTAAACTTTTTCATGATTTCATTTTTTTAAAGTAACAAAAATAGAAATTGCAATGATATGCTTTCAGTTTGGTTTTCTAATTAAAAAATCATTATTGAAATTTCATTTGTATTTATGTAGCGTAATGATTTTCGATTATAAGAATCAATGCATACGGTGATATTGGACGTATACATTGATAAAGTTTGGTGGGAGATGAGATCGAAGTGGGGAAGGCACACACGATGGGAGAGGGGAATGGTATAATGGTAACAAGCTGGATCGATAAAATGGTCCTTACATTCATCTCATCTGATGAAAAAAGGTGTGCATGTTGGTGTGGTACTAACATTACATGATAGTAACAATAATATATACATTTCTGCAGATTAAATAGATTAATTGTGGTTCTGTTTGGTATGATTCTTCATTCTGAATTTCAGTTTTGGATTCTCTAATTATAGATAAGTCCAATGTTTAATATGATATTTTTGAATTTCAAAATAAAGAATTAGAAGTAAATTATTGAAATCCAGAAGAAAAAAAAAAAGAAGATAACATTTTAGCTTATGAAGTGTTTTTGATTTTTGTTACTGATTTTATGTTTATGCTATTGGTTTTAGTTTCATAATGTTAATAGTTATACCAAACAACTCCTTAAAATCTTAATATTATATAATATGATGATTTTTATTTTGAATTCTTTTAATAATTCTGGATTTTATTATTTTGAAAAATCATATCAAAAGCCTCTACATTTTTTAATCATTTCATCTGGCACATTGTTTTTCCAGGCTTTTGGATTATGCACATATACATATCTATTGTTCTTTCTTCAACTTTTGTCTGCTTTAAATATTATGGGTGGTTTTGTGTAGTACTCATGAATGGGAGCATTTATTTTGTCTACAGTACAGTATTTCCTCTCTTGCTAGATTCCAGGATTTTTTAAATTTATGAGATGCAACAAACAAAAATAGACACCTCTCTTTTCTCAATTTGATTAATTGGATACTATTAAATGAGTTAGGGTTTTGGCCAATGACTTTGGTCGTCTTCTCAGGTGATTGCTTTTTGCTCCTTCAATGTTTATACAATTATTAGCTCATAATGAAATCTATAGTTTTATATGATCAATGATCATATTGTTAACATCAAGTTATATAGCTAGATCTTGTATTTTTGTGAGGAGCGTAGTATGGTGTTGCTTTCTCGGGTGGTTGGATGAAAACAACCTTCAAACTTCTATAAATTTCTTTTTATGAGCGATCAGTTAGTTGGTTGCAAGAGATCTGTGATCATCCAACTACTAATTCACATCACTTGTCTTCTAAATTTGGAGGCTGTGATCACTGCTTCTCCACCCTCTTTTTTCCCCTTTTAGGACGCATTTCTATCGATATCAAGATGCACGCGGCCGCTAACCTTTTTCTAAGAAATACCACTATATTGTACGTTATCGCGAATAGTTTTGCCACCAAGATCATATGATTCTATTAAAGTTATCTCCCTTGTATTGGATTATTACTACTAGATTAACAGATGCATGCATACTGTAGCAACAAGCTTGTTATATGAACATCACCAATGCGTTTGGACCAATATATTGATGCATTTGAAGGTACTTTGTAGGTGGACAAAAGGTACAATCACTACTGTGAGCAGATGCAAATGGTCGTAAACTCTTTTGATTTAGTTATGGGCTTCGGTGCAGCGATTCCCTACACATCGCTCGCACAGAAGGCAATGTCACGACATTTTCGATGCCTTAAGGACGCGATACAAGCTCAGCTGAAGCATAGTTGCGAGCGCCTAGGGGAGAAAGATGTGTCGGGAGTTGCAGGGTTGACGAAAGGGGAGACACCGAGGCTCAAGCTGTTGGAACAAAGCCTTAGGCAACAAAGAGCTTTCCATCAGATGGGAATGATGGAACAAGAGGCTTGGAGACCTCAAAGAGGATTGCCTGAGCGCTCCGTAAACATATTAAGGGCTTGGCTGTTTGAGCATTTCCTTCACCCGTATGTCACTCTTACTCCTCCTCGTTATCTTTCCTATGCATGATTTATGTTGTGATTGATACGAATTTTTTAGATCATAGGCGATAAAAGTAGCTAATGCGTTAACTTCTGAACAACTGGATAAATTGAAATGCCGTTGTCGAGTGGCAAAGAACCGGAAGTGCTAACAATACTATTCGAAATACAGTAGAATTGCCAGGACCTAAGTCCGAACCTAACTTTAAGTTTGACAAATTAACAGATGCAGATTTTAGGGAACAAGAGCTACTCACACTCGCTCGCTTTGGCACTCTTTTTTGGAAACTCTTAAATCTTAACAGTTGATTTTTTATGGGATCTATTTAAATTGATCGTAATTATCTTAGATCAACAAATAAGGAGAGTGTTTGTAAATAAATGTACAAACGATTATACTTGGCATTTCTTTCTTAGGAAATAATGAGGCTACAGTCTCATTTACAAAATATTCAAAAAAAATTCAATAAAAAAACATTTTTTAATCGTTTTAAATTTATTTATTTTTCCAGATTTTAAAAATGTGTGTTTGTTGTTGGTTGCATCAATTGCACTGTAATGGTGAATGTTGGCTGTTCATCGTTGCCATGTTCTGGAAGAGTTAGTTTCTTTTCATTTTCTATTTCTATTGGTTGGTTTGCCCTTTTTTTCCCTAGTGTTCTGAGGATGATTGATCAAGGGTCGTTTTCTGTTGAAGTTAACGTGACAACAAGCTGTGAGACAGTAACATGATAATAGTAACATAACGTCTGAGAGTCAGTTAGTGTTGTTGGGGTGATTGAGTTGCTGCAGTGTCCTCCTCCTCTTGTTTATACGCACAGACTAGACTCGGATCTGTTTGAGTGATGAATGGTGCTGAACCGCTGGGTCGTTTTTTATGATGAGATGCTGACGTTAAACAATAGTTAATGCCTTTTTATTGTCAAAATATATATCAACATATCCCCATCCATACATATATGTAGTTATGTACTACTGTGCATATGTGATTGGGACTAAATCTAACACACAGTAGTTGTACTTATCTTTACTTGGATATTAGGATTGACATAAGAACGCCGGCGTGAGTAATGATCAATAGTGAGGGCTAATTCCGGAGTGGTTTACGACATTCAGATCAGATATTCTAGCATTTTTTTTAACTTTTTACTATTCATTATACCTTATTTACATCTCATTATATCTATAAAAGTTATATTATGTTACAATAATATTTTATATTTGAATAGTTGATGACTCATTTTACATGAATTTTTACGCATACTTCAACACACCTCTTCAACAACACATCATTATTTTTCTCACATACATACTTTGTCTTTTCTTTTTTTTTCTTTTTTTTTTTTATAGATTTTCTATTTTATTGTGTCTGATGTGAGTGCTCTTGTCGATCAGCGACTCTACCGAGCTCTAGTTCTCTAGTGGCTTGACGAAGACCTAGTTGGCAATTGAGTCTTCCTTGGTTGTCGATGATATCGTATTTCGCTTTTTCGTGAAACCAATGATAGAAAACCCAAGAATACTTACATATCTAACATTTTTCTTCTCACAAAAACCCATCGATTGACCACTTGCATATCAATTATTAAACAAGTTTTACATAATAAATCACATAGATTCAAATAAATGAAGAGGTAGAGATCGAACTCGTGACATCAATGTCACACTTGTTCTGATATGATATCATATCGAATGATTAATTCCATGAAATGTTCGAACCGATAACAGAAGCCACAAGAATATATATCTAACATAATGTCTTTACAAATTATACATGACAATTAGTGAAACAATAGTACTGGTATTGTTTGTAGGAAAAGACAGAGCAGTCCTGCTCTATGTTTCCTTCTGCTGTTGCATGGGAGCATACATGATACTACATGATACTTATTAAATATGTTTCTAAACAGTGATTTTATTTTCCAATGGTTTCTGTATATATCCTGTGGCTAGCTGCAGTATTTTATCAGCAGCACCCTGCTGATCCTTCGCTTCATTATATAGGAGTATACAGTATTAATCAAAGTTTTCGCAGACAGTAGTAAACTGCAGCTTGCTGTATGCTGACTGCTGATTGCCTGCACTGCCCACTCACAAACACACGCACAGACAAAGACACATTTTCTCTCCCTTAATCTGCATCGTCCATCATCGTTTTCTAGCTACCATCGCTTTGAATAACAGTGCTGTGCTGTGGTTGAATTGCTTTGCTGTTTGTTCTTGGATGCTATCATTCCCCCTAAAGTTTTGCTTGTCATCTTCACAGTTATTCAGACACTCCTATTACTATATTGTATTATCTGTCTAGACAGATTTTAATTCGCACGGTGAAACTAATCGAATCTGAAACAGTTCGGCAAACCAATTTAACATATATAGTCAAAATTATTACAAAAAATGTCGTCTGAAAATGTTGCACGTTATTTTCGTTAAAATTGTCGCTACTACGATATCATGGCATATGCAAATTAATTATGTATCGCCTAAAGCACAGTGGGCCAACAAATTGATGATGTGCTTTTTCTTGTGTTTTGAATTGGTGCTCAGGTATCCAAGCGATGCTGATAAGCATCTATTGGCAAGGCAGACTGGATTATCCAGAAATCAGGTTCCTCTCCATCCCTTTCTTTTCTCTTTCTTGTCCCATACATACCCCCTTTTCTCTTTCTCATGCATTTGTGTACATCTACCTGGTCTGATTGTGCATGTCCACTATTCATGTCATGCCATGCCATGCTCACTCCCTAAAAACAAATCAAATGGAAGAAAAAAGTTTCCTGGAAAAGCTGATCAATGATCTCTTTTATACGAGAGTGATTTTCCTGAGTTCTGTTAGATTCTTCCATCATTTAGGATGGTAATTTAAGTTGTGAAGTGTTCAGAATAGTTTATACCCACATCCGGGACAGGACACATATACTACAATTGTATTTATAGATCTTGAATCATTTCACTTATTATCAATTGATTTTATACTAAAATCTCATAAATTTAATACTTTCTTTGTCCTATAATATATATAATATTTTTTTTATATGTTCCAATTTACTTGTAACCTTTCCTCTTTTAATCCATGTTTAATAAAAAAAATTACATGAATCATATTTTGTTACATTATATCCACTATCTCCTCTCATAACAATCGCACCACCATTAAAAAATATTCTTTCTTCATCAAATCATATAAAAATTTAATACACGTATAAATTTTCGTATCGAGTCAAACGATTACAAGCATGGAGTGAGTATGAAGTAGTGAAAGATTCTTTGGGTAGAATTAATTCTCTCACACCTGATGGTAGTATATATCTTAATTCTTATGTTTAAACTTTTTCACAAAAAAAATCAACATGGAAAATGATGAAATGGGTTATAAGTTCATAGAATTTCCTTCTATATATCCAACTAATTATTCTTTTTTATATATCCAACCAATTACTAATATTTTGAGAGTGGGATCCTTTGGTGAGTTGAATATGTAAATATTTTAATGTCCTACATGCTCATCATTGATCATCATCGTCATCATGATTTTTCTACGGCTACCGATTTGGCAAATCCTGAATATACAGTAGTTATAGTTGCTAGCTACCCCTCATGAAAAATACCGTTGAGCTACCAGTGCAATAGCAAATTTGTCTTACTCTCACCTAGTGGCCGGCTTTTTCTAGAGTTTCCGCGAATCAGTGGGCCCAGTCGAGTAATACTTACTGATAGTAATCGAAGTAATCAAACTAATTGCTCAATCAATCAATAACCTGAACGCTAATAATCTTATAATTTCAGGTATCAAATTGGTTCATTAACGCCAGGGTCAGGCTATGGAAACCCATGGTCGAAGAGATGTACCAACATGAATCCAAGGACGAGGACGAGGACGAACAAGATCAGGAAGATCAGCAACGTCATGACCACGACCCAGATCACAACCAAACATTACAAAGACATCACTCAATGACGAACATCACCACCACCACCGGGACTGCCACCCCTTTTTCGCAAGCCCCAATGTCTCTTCCAGGTGGACCACCACAACCACAATCAGCATCATCAGCGTCAGCTTCTGCAACAGCATCTACAATATCACTTGCTGTTGCTGCCACTGCTACTGCTCCGAATACAACGCCCGAAAACGACCTTTCATTTGTAGCAATCAATAGACAAT
>JAOVYX010015120.1:0-29197 GCA_035668315.1 Drosera spatulata
CTTGGTTGTGTACTATACGAGTGCTTTACAGGCCGACCTCCCTTTGTTGGGAAAGAGTTCACTCAATTGGCAAACTCGATTATCTCAGATCCAGCTCCGCCTCTTCCAGGTGACCCCAGCAGTGCATTTACAGATTTAATCAATTCTCTCCTTGTCAAGGACCCAGCGAAAAGGATGCAGTGGCCGGAGCTCTGCACACATGCTTTTTGGAGAACAAAACATACCTCAGTGCCTTTACCCTCTCAACCCGCTTTTACAAACATGATTGAGCTTTCTTCTAAGCCAAACCTCTCAGAGCGCAACATTAACAGGCAACAACATGATCGAACTCCGCCGAGGCACCGTAACAAAGAGACAAAGGGAACTTCCAGGCAAGATGAAAACCTGGTTCCAGGGTCAAGAGGTTATGAGACTCCAGTTAAGGGCTTAAGCAGTGGCCGTAAAACTCCGTCAAAGACTCCTCATAAGCCCACTGAAAACAAACAAAGAGAGGCTCCAAGTGCAACAAAAGTTATGAATCTTCTCAGGCTCTCAAGAATAGCAAAATCCAACTTACAGAGAGAAAATGACAAAGAAAATTATCGGAGGCCTCAGCCAAATGCTACTGAAAATGCTGCAGAGGTCAAAATCGAGAACAACGATATGGAACTTGACTTTAATGAGAATGTTGAAGATGAGCCAAACGAAGAACCCGATGATTCTGATGCCGCTATCTCTATCCATGATAGAGAAGTGAATTTCAACCATAGTGAAGGGAATGCTGAGAATACTACCAAATGCCACCCAGAATCTGCAGTTGTGGCAAACGATTCTGAAGTTCTTGCACAAGAACCTACAGCACAATCTACCAATGATGCTTCGGCACCCCCTCCTGCCACCCCGCAAGCCAAAACTCAGAGGGCCAAGACTGCTTCAGATCATGGCACTGACTGTGGCTCTTCAAAACCGTCAACCAATCTTGCCGATGTGCTTTGGCATCCTTCTGATCTCTCGGTGAGGCCTGTAATGCCGAGTAGGAAAGCTGATAAACTTTCTGATGCCATTCCTTCACTTCCTTTTGACTCAGTGGCGGTGTCTGAGTTTGTGAAGAAGCCGAAGGAACAACTTGATGCATTCGCCAACAAGATTGTAATGCTTCTGAACGGTAATCTTAGTGTACTGGAGAAGCAGAATGTGATCAAGTACCTTGAGATGTTGAGCAGCAATGTAGATGCTGCCAACATCCTCTCGAATGGGCCTGTGATGTTAGTTCTTGTTAAAATGCTCCGACAACCCAAGGCTTCGGCCCTTAGGGTTCAAGTGGCATCTGTCATTGGCCTGTTGATTCGGTATTCTACTTTCATCGATGATAACCTGGCAAGTTCTGGTATCTTGGGGTCATTGACTGAAGGCCTTCGTGATAAGCAAGAAAAAGTTAGGAGGTTCTCCATGGCAGCTCTGGGTGAGTTGTTATTCTATATATCCACTCAAAATGAGCTAAATGAGGATTCTAATGCACCGGAATCTCTGCCCAAGGAAAATAGGCCTACATCTGGGTGGCAGGTATCATTCTCCGCTCATGTCTTATGTTCCTTTTGCTTACTGAACCTAGTTCTTCTAAAGTTAGATCTAATATTATAACAAAAGCTGCGGAAAATCAGTTTTGAAATTCTTGCACAAGGTTTATAAGCAATGATAATTTTCACTTGCCTTTCAGACTTTTAATTGGGGAGTATCTAATCCAGAGCCCTCTTTGCTCAATCAAAAGCAGCCTACCAAGTTTATAAGCAATGATAATTTTCACTTGCCTTTTGGACTTTTAATTGGGGAGTGTCTAATCCAGAGCCCTCTTTGCTCAATCAAAAGCAACCTACCACTATCAGTTCTGCGATTTCTGTAATTGGTATGAAGTAGAATAAGCAAAATTTTGTTATGCATTTTGGATTGTTCTTTATAAAATAAAATTGCAAGTAATGGAAACTAGTATCTTTTTGCTGGATCAAGAATGTCATGTTAAGTTGGTGGAACTCTAGGTTGTCATTCTTCCTCGACTGAATGGTTAATATGCTTATATTTTTTCTACCTTTTTTTGCAGGTTCCTAATGCATCATTTTCTCTGGTCTCATCCATTTTAAGGAAAGGGGAGGATGATATAACCCAACTCTATGCATTAAGGACCATTGAGAATATCTTCAGTCAAGGAGGGCCATGGGTAGTTCGCTTTGCCAGCTCTGAAGTCATTAATAACCTTTGCTACATATTCAGAGCCGCAGGGAAGCAAGAGAGTATTAGACTGACTGCTGGTTCTTGTCTGGTCCGACTTCTTCGGTTCAACTCGCCTAGCATTCAGTCAGCAATTGACAAACTATCTCTCAAGGACATGGCTTCTGCTCTTGTTAAAGTTAATCCAAAGGAGCAGCAAATCAACCTGAATCTTCTAAACATAGTTATGATGGGGAGCCATACGTTCACAAATATTGGTCGCTACCTGCTGCCCTTAGCTGAGGATAAGAATCTGGTTCAAAACCTCATGTCTCTCATTGACCAAGGCAGTGAAGTCTTGAGGGGAAAAGCACTCGTTCTTGTTGCCCTACTTTGTAAGAATGGTCGACGATGGCTTCCTCATTTCTTTTGCAATGGAAGATTACTTCCCACAGTGGATAGGATGGCGAGGGAAAAAGACAGTTACTTGCAGCAGTGCGTCGATGCATTTATGCATTCCATTGCCTCTGTCGTTCCGGGTTTGCTAGATACGATAACTGGAGACATTCAGCAAGTACTGGGAAGTAGACGCCATGGTCATGTTTCTGCTCTAACCTCTCGAGCAACTCCTAAGAACAATATCCAGTTCTTTCCGGTCGTTCTTCATCTTCTTGGAAGCTCATATTTGAAAAGCAAATTGGTTTGTGTTCAAGTCTTGCAGCACTTAGCAAATCTTGTCAAGCTTGTGGAGTCTCCATTTCAGGTTCGTTTTCTTGCCTTCTTGTTTAGACTAGATTAAAGGTACCGATTATGTGCTGGGTTCAAAACTTTCTTTTCATGTTCCCACCAATATGAAAAGAAAGAACCGCTCTTGGAAGGATTTTGTAAGAGCTATATCAGAACTGCTCATTATAGCACCAGGATCAAATTTCCGGTCAACTTTATGTTCCTTAAGCTTTAATTGTGAACTCTCTTCTTCCTCTCCTACTGACTCTGCAAACATCAATCTGATACGACAGGGTAGAGATGACTTGCAAATAACACTACTACGTGTTCTCGAATCTTGCATAGAAGAGCCGTCAGCTATCCTTGAGTGTGGTAACATTTTTGTCTGCGAAATTCTTCCCAGTTTATCTGTTCTTTACAAGGGCAACAAGGACGGTGATGCCAGATTTTTATGCTCGAAGATTTTGTTCGGTGTAGTGGTTGTTTTACTGAATGAACCATCGGCTGACGCAAGAAGCATGGATGAATTAGGATCCATAGCTAATAACCAGTTCCTTCCTCTCTACCCAACCTTTATCGAGGATGAAGACCCTATTCCGATGTATGCACAGAAGCTTCTTGTTATGCTTATTGAGTTTGATTACATCAAAATCACAGACATTCTACGCCTCAAGACCACTGTGCAACGTTGCTTCGAGTTCCTTCTTGGTGACCTCTCTAATGCGAATGTAAACAATGTGAAGCTTTGCCTTGCTCTGGCATCCGCCCCTGAACTAGAGACCAAAGTTTTATCTCAATTGAAAGTAGTTAGGAGAATAGGAAACCTTCTGGAGTTTGTGAATGCCAAGGGCATGGAAGATTTTATGGAGCCGACTTTAGGCCTATGCAAGGCCTTTCTTCTACGCTCAGGATGCAATAGAAATTGCTTCAATACCTCGAAAGAGCCAATGCTATTATCCGACAATCCTGAGCTGATGGTGGTGGATCAGCAACAATGTATACGAGACATTGCAGATTTCGGTAGTAATTTTGGTCTCTTCATGGAACTGACTGCATTAGGAGAACCAAGTGTCGCTGATTTAGCTTCTGAATGTATGGTGCTGCTGATGAAAGTAGCATCAAGGGAAGCTACCACTTGCTTGCTCGCTAATCTATCAAAGGTTGGTTCGATTCTTGAGTTCACAAGACCCGCTGTTTCCTGTTTGTTGGTGCAGAGGACGTTGCATGCTTTGGGTTATGCTTGTAGGCAGTATGTGTCGCATGCTATGATTTTGGCAATCCCGGTTGCTGAGATATCAAAGCTTAAAGCGCTCCTTTCTGTGCTTAAGAAGTCCAGCATCCCGGAGGTGGCTACTGCAGCCTCTCTTGCTGGCCTCGAGTTGGACCGGCTTTCTCGTTTCATGTGAAGTGTCACGTAAAAGATATTTACTAATCCTGTACCTGCTCTTTTAAGTATAGGCATTGCATCAAGCGCCAGCGTCCTGTTGAAGGGGCTAAAAGCTGTAATTTAGTCTGTACTCTGTAGTTCTGTGTCCCGTGTGACAATATCCGTCGAGACATGGACTTGTGTCGAGTAGGCACTCTTGTTGCGGGACAGAGAATGGACTAAGGTAATTCTTATTTACTATGTATTTCCATGGTTGTGTAGGCTGTGGTTTATAATATTCTTGTTTTACAGGAATAGCTGATGTGAGATTTTACCGACCGTATGTATGATGTGGGATCAAGGATGGATGCCTTTTGTTCCACACTGGTCACATGTTACTTCCGACCCTCCTGGTCATGTATTGGATTTTATGTTGCGACGTTCATACCATCAGTCCAATTATAGCAGGAGCACTAAGAAAAAGGAGTAGATTGGTAATCACTATAAAAAAAAATAAAACAGAGTTGGTCGGTTATCATCATTGCAAACGACCCTGTACCAGATGTTGGGAAGTATTGGGTGTATCCTTAGGTCAAAATCACTTCTTTTTTTTTTTTTACTCTATATGAAGATAAAAAATCACAATTAATTTAAATGGAATTGATTTTGACAGGTATGTTAAGGATTCCTCCGAGATGTCTCCCTCGATGATCGTCACTTGTTTTAAACGAGAAGGCAAACCCGAAGCAGGACCCCACACGCTAATGTAACGCGAGTTCCATTTAAAACCATAGAAAGCCCAAACACGTTTGTGTTCCAAAAACACTACAACTATAGTCAAATCTATTTCAACTACCCTCAAAATCTCAACACTAGCTAGTTCAAATAGTCTTTCTCTTCTCTCGATCGCCGACGCAGATTCACTCGTTTTTCCACTCACTTCACCACGATGCCTTCGCCGTTGAAGCTCTACTTGTTCGTGTACAATTCCTTGCAAGCTCTCGGCTGGTAAAATCATGATCGAATTCTTCGATTTCTTCGATGTATGATGGTTGAGGAGAAAAGAGAAATGTTTCAACATTAACTTCATTTGACTTGGTTTCTTTGGCAGGTCGATCGTGCTCGTCAGGGTTTTGGTCAGTGTTATAGTCACCGGTTCTTTCAATGCAGCCTACGCTTTCGCCGGAGATTTAGTCGGTGAGTAATGTCGTAACTGTGCTGCGAGGAGTTAGTTTGAATCGCGTGATCCACCGACAAGTTGTTTGTTGTGACTAGTATTTTTATCACTGGCTTGAGTCTCCTTTAGAGTTGATTCATACGTGAATACCAAAACATATAGTGACTTGTATTTTGTGATTACATTTTTCAAAGATAAGCCTGAATAGCTACCACAACTCATTTTCTTTTTTCAAATACTGCGAATCAAATTTATTGTGGTATTTCTTCGATAGTTTACTTATGTGGTTAGTCTGCATATTGTACGCTCTTTATGTCCAATTGGATTTCATATATTGGATTTGTTTTAAAATCAAAAGGAAAATTAGGTGGCAGGACCCACTATTTTCAAAAAGAGAAAGCAAAAGACAAATTGGTTTTGTTTTAGGAAAGAAAATGCCAAAAATGTTGGGAAAGAATGAGAAAAGTAGACAACGTCATAGAAAGGTTGAGAAAAAGAAGAAATGGGCAAATACAGGAAAGCAACCTCTGGATTTCTCCTGATTCATCAAAACGGCAGTGAAACGTTCCTTATAATTTGCAATCGATGCAAAGAAGGAGCATAGCCAAGTAAACAAAGTCATCGGGATAAAGAATTAGGATATATACGTGTTTGTATTTAGGTTATTTTCTCATTAAAAGACTATCCTATTATAATAATATTTAGGGATTGTCTTAAATATCATATTATGTTTTTGGGTAGGTATAAGCTGCGAGTCCATAAAAATTTATGAGTAGAGACATAAATTTTCTTAGAATAATATTCACATAAAAAATGAAAAATACTTGTCGGTTGTCTGTGAATGTAATTCCAGGAACAGGATGAACTACGTAAATCTCTGTTTCGTGGTGTCAATTTTATTTTCTACTATTTGTTCCAATTATTTTTCCTAACGTTATTTGCACCAAATTCTGGGAGCGTCCGTCTATTCCAAACACCATGTTATGAGAGTTTTAAGATACAACAGATATTATTGTGAGTCTTTATATCCTGTTTGAAGTCTTTATATTCCGTTTGAACTTTAAATAGTGTTGGTTCACCGCATAAATTGCACTCACGTTTGACTAGACTCGGATATGAAGATATGAAGGCAAAAGTCTAAGATGATTGGTTTTGGATTGATCCACACACTTTTGCAGGAACGAACTGACTCATGTTCTCAAAATTCCTTAGGTTTATTGCTCATTGCTTCATTCTTGGAAGTTGTTCATGGAGCGCTAGGTACCTTGTCTTTCATCATTCTAGCAAGTTTCATGTACCTTCATCCTGATGGTACTTGAAATTGGTCTTGTTATTATGTTGAGCCCACAGGGATAGTTCGAAGTGGGGCGCTATTACATTTTTTGCAATGGATGGGAAGGACTCATTACGTCGTGGCAATTGTTCTTAAAATCCCTGAGGTACTCTCTTCTTTTTTGGCTTTTGTGAGATCTTTGGCTAAGTTGTGACTGCCTCTGTATGAAATCTGGTCCCCGGTTCTTATCTAAATTTTTGAGCTATGCGGTTGATCAGAACTTGCTTTTGGCTGTGTGGTGCACAGGTCCAAGATTGTCCATCAGTTTTCGTGATATTCCTTGCATGGAGTATAAGTGAAGTAAGCTTGTTCTTACTATCGTTGCTCTTCCTTTTTGTTTTATATGTATGGTAGAATTGATGAACTGACTCGTTTCCTCTGCATGCTTAATGGTTCTGTATGTTTGTGTTCCTTTTTAGTATGTTGCTTTGGTCCCAAATAGTTGCACTAGGTGGAACTATGAATCTCATACTTGTAATCAGTTCCGCTTTATTAGTGGTTTGCCCTCGTGGTTATTGACGGAAAAGGGTCTAACAAAAGGTTGAGCCTGCAAATCTGCACATAATGGCACTGCCCAAGTGCCCAACAATGTGTTTTCTGAAGCTCATATCTGATGTTTTTATGCTTCGTTTGTTGTAGTGCTGTTGTCATTGTGAGCATAGTATCAAAATCTTGCTAATAAGTTTGTAACTCACAAAATTGTGATGTAAGACCGCCTACTAGAGTTTGCTCCATAAAAATGTCATACTCACATTCATATAACTCATGAAGGTAAGATGTCATGAAAGCCAGAAACTTATGCAGAGGTTGTATAAATTCTTACCATGTGGGACACTCACCTCATTAATGAGAAACTATGCTTATTATTGGTTTTCCTATTACCATACGACTCATCTGACCCTTAATACCTATATTAAACCTAACACTACTATAACAACCTCACCGGGTTTCTCTTAGGCAAAGGCTAAGTGATAAGCTGCATTAAAGTGAGTCTACTCTACCATATTAACTCAATGGTTAGGGGAAATGAGAGATGGAGAATTGGATCCCGGATAATGAACAGGACCCTGAAACTGTTCCTAATTATTGTGTAGGAGTTACTATTTAGGCATTTAACGGTCCCAAAATACCCTGGAAGTGCTTATCTGTCTTGTTCTCAAAATGAAAATTGATGCAGGCTCTCAGGTATTTACATTATGCCCTGACGTGCATCGGACTCTGTCCATATCGGGTTACTTATCTGAGGTTTGTTCCATGTCTAAATCTCAATCTCGGATCTAAATCTCAACCTCGGAACTTAGAAAGCTTAGACACGAACTGAATGTGGTTCTGCTGATTCATGTGAAGGTACACTACATTCATATTGTTATATCCAGTGGGGCTCTTTGGTGAATGTGAGTCGACACACACTTCCCATTCATGATTTTCTTTAGCAGTTTCATCTAGATAATGCCGTCTTATGAATCTTTGGTGGTTTCTTTGGTCCTTTTGCAGCGTGGCTTATGTACAAGGGCCTACCATTTATCAAGGAGAGAGACCAATATGCAGATTATTTTGCTTTTCTTCCTTTCAGCTATTACACCTTTGTGCAGGTATGTCTCATTTGTCTTTCTTTCTATGTTTTTCTTTTTCCTTTTCCCTTTTTTTTGTTTTTGTTTGCTTGGGGAGGGGGAGGAAATGGGATCGGGAAAGAATCGCTGCTATGCGCATTAAAGATAGTAATGTGGAGTACATCATAATTCCCAATTGTATGATCATATACTTGGTGTAATATGCTGTTTTAAATTGTAGCTGGTGTATTGGGACACTGATTTACCGGTAGAAATCAACCTCATTATCGTGTAGAGGCAAGAACATCCCGAGAATAGGCAGAACTTTGATAGTAATTAAATAAGGTCTTCTGGTTTGATTTGTCGATTGCTCGGTTGATCTCCAAAGCCTCCAACTTTGCTCCAAGGAAAAGTATAGTACTGTGAATTTGTTATCTAATGCAAATCAAGCTGATTCAAGCTTGCATTTATCAGGGTTTGCTTGTTGTCTACCCTTTCGTGTGGCTGAAGCTTTACCTGCACCTGCTCCAGCAACGTTCTATAAAGCTTGGTAAACTACATACCAAGAAGAACTAAAGGTTTGCATACTTTTTCTCTACCATACAAGTGTACATTTAACTACTTGATGAATCAAGCCATTCCTCGTTTTGATCTTAATTTCATGCTCTTTATTCTTTGTATGAAGGTGGCCGTGTAATTGTTTGTGATTTGACATTGAAGTTCATTCATTATTGGTAGTGCGTTTGCTCAGCCTGGCCAATCTACGCTCAAGTTCCACGGGTAGTTACAGGTTTCCTTTCATACTTAACATGGGTAGATGCTGTTTTTGTAATATGTCTATACTGACCCATTGGCTGTCGAAAGCAACCACAAAGATTTAGAAACAAACTTATTCATTCGCTTCATGGCGTCTTGTGTCTGCCACGCCAAGCTCAAACAAAAATGTCAGTGAAGTTGTATTCGATGCCTTCCCCTGCTTTGCTGTCCTCGTAGATAGACTATGAGGTCGAGTTAGATTTTTATTCGTTTTGACGGCTTTGAAAAGAGTTGAGAATGTGTATAACTCAGACGCCAACCATGGCCATGCTGGTGATTGCTTTATAGTGGGTGGGTCGCATTCTGACACCTCCATGACTTAAACTGTCTTGAATTGCATGCGGTTCTATCGTAATAATAGGATCAAGAGATCGTTACGTGATATCAGCAATGAAGTTCCCGAACCACATGCCGTGAATCGAGAATGGTTTGAATTCAATGATAAGGAAAAGGAGGAGACCCATGAAACCCATAACATCTTATACGCCCTAACGGGTGCATTAGGTGCACCCAGTGTGCAAGCCCTGTATTTTTCTGTAATTTGATTCGTGAAAAAAAATCAATTATTGAAAAACATATTAGATGTTGATAATCAATCAAAAAATAAAAAAATATGAGGATGCATATGTCCGGGGTATATTATGAATTCCCCCATCATAATCGGTTCCAACCACAACTTTTCGGATTTTTTCCTTAATTGGTGCAGTTAGGAAAAAAAAATTTCCAACCTGAAACCCGTCAAAATTAATTTCCCAATGTGATGCGTTTGTATCTGGGTAGAGAGAAGAAAGCAGTTCGTCTCTATTTAGGAAAGGCGCCGTTCTTCTTTTCCCTCCTTAAAGCCGCAGTATTTCTTTCATAAAGACGTCCTATTTCTTTCTATAGACGTCATGCGTCTTTCTGTGAAACCCACATCAGCCATGATGTGTGTAGCATTCCTCTCACTCCCTATAAATATCCCTTCTCTTCACCTATTATTCACTTTAAAAGATTTTAAATACTATAATTTCAAAAAAAAATTATACAGTTTAAAATCTTCAGCTTTCGGTAAAATTCCAACGAAGGTGCGAAGAAGCTCCGGCGAAGTTGGGGCGGGCTCCGACGATTTTCAAAGAGTTTTTTGAGACCTAAATTAAGATAATCCTTAACTTTAAATTATTAGAATTAAGTAAGTTAAAAAATAACTTAGAAAATTAGTTTAATATTAAAAATTAACTAAGAAATTTAATTTAATATAAGTTGATCACTCTAAGTAATATGTTTAGTTAGTAATATTAGTTAATAATAAAAATTAACTTAGAAATTTAGTTTAATACAGTTCCAATATTAGTTTAATATTAGTTGATTACTTTAAGTTATATGATTAGTTCTTGCATTTAATCCATTGAATAATTATCAACATTAGCTCCCTGAATATCTATGAATAGTTTGAAATTAGTTTAATATTAGCTTGTTAACTTGTCATATTAGATAATTAGTTATGTTTACAGTTAGACCACGTCACTAAATTAACAATTGTAATAATATGGAAAGAACATTGTTACTGATTAGTTTGCATTTATTAGTTCTTGCATTTATTCCATTGAATTAGTTTCAATATTAGCTCCCTGAGTAATTATTAGTTGACTAGTTTAAATTATCTATTTGAAAGCAATCTGTTTATCTCCCTGAGTACCTATTAGTTGCTTGAAGTTATCTTAATTAATTCGTTTTTTGTAATTAGCCCCCTCAATGATTTGGAAAAAAATCTGTTTAAGAAAATGAGTATCTATTAGTTGCTTACAATTATCTTAATTAATTAATTTTTTTGTGATTAGCTTCCTCAATAATTTGGAAAGAAATCTGTTTAACTCCCTTAATAACTATTAGTTGCTTACAGTTATCTTAAATAGTTTCGATATTAGCTCCCTCAATAATATGAAAAGAAGTCTCTTAATTAGTTTCTTGCATTTATTCCATTCAATTAGTTTCAATATTAGCTCCCTAAGTAACTATTAGTTGATTGGTTTCAATATTAGCTCCCTCTGGTCAAGATATTTGTTGAAGAGATTGAATTGCTCTTATTTTTCAATGCTACCATCATCTTGCATTGAATCTATTAAATAATCCGAATCTGTGTATTTTGAACATTATATATAGATATGGCATTTCAACAATTGTCAACCCTGTGTTACTGGAGTACCCCTTGTTTGAAGGTCGACAGTGACTATGAGTTTCAGGAAGATCCGAAAATCATCTTGCACTACATTAATGGTTGGCATTTGAGGAATTATGCTACAGCTATATGTGATGAATCCGGTATGGGTTGGGGACCATCTGAGCTCAAGATCTAGGTGAAATGTCCTTAAACACCGGTATCATCAAGAATGTTGCTGATCAAGGATGATGTTATTCTGCAAACAGCATTCCAAATACTTTTTAATGTCGAATACCGTTTTTGCAGAGTGGTATGTCAAACACGATGCTCTAGAAGATCCAGTACAAACCACCTTGACTATACTGTCTCAACCGGCACCTATCGAGGAGGAGGATTCTTTCAATATTGATATATCCGTCGTCCCTGATCGTGTTGCCTCAGAAGCAACGAATTGGCTCCTGTGCAGGACCAATGATTATTTGATATCGTTTGATGATGGAGTTGACGAGTCAAACGATAATGAAAGCGGAGACGAATTCGATGGGGATGAAGTTGATTTTGCTGCGGACTCCTTAGAAAAGGGAGATAACGATGTCGGTGGGGATGCAGACGCGGTTCATCCTACTGATTGCAATGTGGGAGATGATGATGAAGATGCAGAAGGTGCTCAGCAATATGCTTGTGCTGTTATTGCTCGTCCTTTTGTTGCAGCTACTAACCCAGACTGGAGTCACCGTGTTTTCATGTTCACCGATGTGAACTGATTACCAGAAACAGTCAACGATCTTCATGAACCGACTCATGTCATTTCTCATTTTGGACTTCGTGTCAACATGGACTTTGATTGCAAGGAGAGCTGCTACCATCATATTTCAGATTCTGTGATTCGTAAAGGAGTCGAGTTCTCTATGGTGTCTTTCAATAAGGAGCGGCTTGTATTGAGGTGCAAATAATGGAAGGAAGAGGATCCAAATAGTTATAAATGGCATCTTAGAGCCATGAAACAAAGAGACAGCAATAAATGGAAGATTAACATGATTACTGGGAGTCACACATGTACCACTTGGATATTCGGAGCTGGCCATCCGCAGCCTAGTTTGGATTTTGTTGTCGGTCAAATTGTTGATGTTGTTGCAGAGGATCTTTCCATGAAACTATGGGTGATTGGGAAGATGATTAAGAAGGAATATCATCGGACGATCTCATATGAGAAAGCATGGCTGGCCAAACAAAAATTTATAGCAGATCTCGTCGTCTTCGTGATGTTATCTGTATGTCATCATGCACACATGATCCTTTGGACCTATGGGAGATCTTTCAGACATTGAGGGATAGTACATCAGAGGAGGGACTTGAGCAGGATTTTGATACAGAGGTCGGTTCATTAGTGGATGAGACAGGTCCTAGTATAGACTACGAGCACCAGCAGGACGCCCCTTCCATGACTTGAGCTGGAGGATATGAGTAGTCTGACTATTCTTACAATCCTATGACGTCAGTTAGAGAGTATAAGCAGATGTACTTCCCAGATCATGCCTTGACGCTCACGGGAGGTTCTCAGCAGCCATACCATCCCGACCATGTTGGCATGGATGCTGGTCCATCAGAGCAGCCATATTATCCCGTCCTTGCCATGATGCATGCTGGACCTTCTCAGCAGCCGGACGGTGACGATCTATCTCCCAGGACCCGTCGACCTCCGAATTAGTTTACTCCGTTTACCCTATCACACTGGTCCAGCTAGACCTAGACGTATATGATGTCATTTGTACTGGATTATTTATCAGGTCTTCATTTATATGTATCATTTTGTATTCCTTTTCTAGTATTGTAGTTCAATTGATGTTCGGGTTATGTATTGTGTCAGATCTTCATTTTCGTTTAGCTTTTTTTCTCATAGTATACTTATTCATGTACCATTCCTTTCGATGTATTACTTCTTTTCATGTAGTATTTCTCTTAAAGTAGTATTTCTTTTCATATTCTTTGTTACTTTCATATACATTGCAGTTAGTTTATGATAATATAAACTTAAACATATCCTAATACAAGATGACTTAAACCCTAAACGATCAACATTAACCTGTAACGCCACGACATTCTTATTGTTTATAGATACGTGACATCACTTTCACTACAGATAGATATCCATAGCAAGACAATAATTGTAAAGAGTCTACTGACAAGAATAAAAAGGAAGCGTCAACTATTTATTATTACATAATCTCAATCTCAATCTCCATATTACATAATACAACCACCAAATAACACTATTCAAACGCAGTTATCATACAATAGTCCAAGTCTACATTCAAACAGTAGAAGGTACGAGAAGTTAATTATTACAATTCCCATTGTTTGACCCTAAGGTTCAATTATTACAGAACAAGGTTCTCATTACAATAACAGGAGGGACCCATCATTGGCTCACGTCTACTCTGAAGCCTCCCCATCTCCATCAGTACCTAATCATAGAGGAAACAAACCAAAGATAAAAGGAAACCCGTGAGCAAGGAATTCGCTCAGTAGACCCCAGGTACTGTCAGCGACAAGACTACACATGCTAAGACCCCAGCACATGTGTAGCTATCGCTTGACAGTATATTAAAACCCCATTAACTTCAATGTCACCATTTTCTCCTTTCGGTCCCTCTTTCATTTAATTATTTTACCCGTGTTTTTACGCTTTTAAATTTATTATTCCATCTTTGATCACCAAAGGATCAGGTCATCAACGGTCTCGAATCAATCAGTGGAAATTCCTTCCACTCCCAACATGAAATCACATCAGGGCATCGTCGAATGGCTCCCTGCAAGCAAATGTCCAGCACCCGTGTTGTCAGGGGGACTAAGTCCTGCCGCAACCCCGGGTCCCTCCAAATAGTGTCCAGCAACCCCTTGTGGCATACCTGCAAGCACTGTCCAGCATCTAAGTCGTCAGGGCGAGCCCATGTCCTGCGCAACTTTCGAGTCCCTGCAAACTAGTGCCCAGTGCCTCGACGACCTCATCACATCCATCTAATGGAAGGCTAATCCTTCCTCTAACACATCAACACATCGTCGATTGACTCCCTGCAAGCATCTGTCCAGCACCCGTGTTGCCAGGGGGGCTAAGTCCTGCCACAACCTCGGGTCCCTGCAAACATCTGCCCAGCACCCCTAATGGCATACCTGCAAGCACGGTCCAACACCTAAGTCGCCAGGGTGAGCCCAATCCCTGCGCAACCTTCGAGTCCGTGCAAATCGGTGCCCAGTGCCTCGACGATCATTCTAAATCTCTACCAGGGACAACGAACCTCCCTTCGTCCCGATATCATCCTCAAACGATAACTCGTATGGGTTACTCAGTTCGTGAATATCGAATTTTAGCACCTACATGTGACTGTACGTTTTTATTTACGTTCGTCTTAACATTAATTATTAATACTGAAAAAAAATAATGCTTATCTCACACAATATTTATGTACAAAGATATCTTTAAACCTAATTGGAACGACCATGATTTGTGAAAGTAGTCAAATTAACGATCAGAAACTTGCATCAATGGTTGATATTCACACCAATAAATGAAACATTGATCAAATGACCAGGATTTGTGAAAGTAGTCAAACTAATTTTGAAAAATTTACATCAACGGTTCATATTCTGTTTTAGATATCGATCATTCAGGGAACTACTTATGATATTATACACTCGAAACATAATCGATTCCGTATAAATCACCATATACCATCCAAGGAATTTCACGCTTCGATTGCACTATCCAAAACTAATTAACCTAAACTGATTAGGCTTTAATTAAACGTCACAATTTCGCTACATCAACTCAAACATAACTTCGCATTGTAACAGGAAAAATTTATACATAATGGAATTCAACTACATAGGGAACCACTTCAGCTTTCATCATCACATCACATCACACTAGTATTGTAATCATCAACATCATATTATTATCAGTTCATACTTTTACTAACACATGGGAAACCAGTCCAACTTCTATAAAGTCATGCTTTTACTCTCACATGGGATGGTTCAACTTTTTTCATCTACCATTCAACCTTGAACATCTACCATTCAACCCTCAATACCTATCATTCATTTTGAACCTTTTATAAAACATCTTGCCTCATCCTTTTCTACCTTTATCTTCACAAACTCAATACTCTTATATAATCAACTATATCCTCATCAAACTCAATCTCTCATCTCAAAAACATGGCTGAACTCGTGGTCGAGATTAAACTATACATCGGAGAGATTTGATTGTCTGATCTGACAATAGGAGAAATCTCATGGTTCGACGGGCAAGTAAGAGTATTTGAGATGCGCTTATTAAAGGGGTGTTACACCCAATTGGTGGTCAGGATTCGTGCAGAGGATGGGACGTTTAAAGTGAAATCCAAAATGAAAATCATGTACACGAACGAGGATTCTCTGGGTTTGAATTACATTCAAATCGATTCGGAAAAAAAATGATTTTGTCTTCTACATTATTGTCATCCTGTGCGTCAATCGACCGAGCTTTATGTTATCCAAGACGACTACAAGAAGGCGGAGATGTATCGAGGAGCAAGATTGAAAATCGAAATTGCCCATGCATGCTGTCCAAAAATTGGGGCTTGAGGCTTCAGACGACATGAGATTAGTGAAGACGAGTACTCAACTGCCCGTCACATGGTCGAAAAATGATACGAGACCCACATGAACAATCATGGAGGTCCTCACCAGCCCGAGATGAATTACACAACAAATCAAGAAGTTATGAGCTCAGGTACAATGTAAGGACCCCAAAATTTTCGTAAAATTTAATTTCACGATAATTAACGTGAATAGTGAATTATCGTATGTTATAATTTATTTTACGAACTTATAAGGCTTGTTTGACGTTATAATAGGGAAAGAATACAAAATATGAATGAAATACAACCCTAATACGTAAGTATGATCTTAATACAAAAATATCGTATTTATACGAAAATAATTTAAATCTAATTTTGGCACTAATTTTTATTTATATTCCACTTAGATTAAAATAATTTTTCGTTAAAAACCCACTAGATAACCACTAACTGTCCACTTAAATTATTTTAATTAAACATTATTACCATATGAGATTATAGCTACACAAGGGAAGAGAGGAAGGAGACGTTTAAGGATAGGAAAATAAGCTTGATGGAAAGACGAATACGACGAGAATCGGTTACTACCATTGAGAGAAGATAATACTCTTAGTTAAAAATTTTATGAAAAATTGTATTCTCATTGATAAATTTTGATATTAATATATGTTTTATTTCCACATGTTTAGTTTTTAAATAAGTTAACAAAACATGATTTGGAGTTGTGAATCTTAAGATATAAATCAAAAAATGCTGATATATCAACCTATAAAAAATTGGTTATAGAGATGACTTTGTGACTTAATATGAAATTATATAGTAGGCCATAAAAGACAAGCTTTATATCACTGAAAAGGTATGAAAGTCTAGTTTTCAGAATATTTTACCAATAATTATTTGGAATATTATGTAGAGAATTATGAGGTAATTAATGAAGTAAGGTCAAACTATCCGAATTAGCAGAAAATATAAAATTAAAATAATTAACTGTTATTATTGGTAAAATTTTGTTGATGGAAACCTTATATCATTGGAAAGGTATGGAAGTCTAATTTATGTAGAATTTTATGGAATATTTTTTTCAAGTTGTATACAAGAAGTTATAGATTTAGATACATCGAAAGGTCATGTTGGATAGAATCTAGGATATCCGTTTCAAAGGCCAGAAAGCTCGTTCCCGAGGCCGGAACGTTCGCTTCAGAGGCCGGGATGTCCGTTTCAGAGATTGAGACACCCGTTTCATAGGTCGGAATATCCTTCTTAGAGGTCGGGATACCATCTCAGAACCTTCTAGATCGAGAATGATCGTTTTGACCTCAAAACAACTCAAAACACTCACAAATAGCACCAGTGGTTTTGCACGAAGTACGAATAAATATGTTTAACACCGTAATATGAATAAATAGATGTATTAATATGTGAATGCTATCATGTTATAGGACGTGGAGGCTCCGCTGGTTGAGATGTAAAGGACTAGCTGAGCGTGTGTGTAAGGGAGTTGCAATAAGAAGATAACATTTAAATTTATTGTGTGTGACAATGTGTATTATTATATCGTGAGTATAATAATATGCATTGGGATCTATGGATGTGCTCACTAAATGTGACTGGCATAAAATACTGACCGCAACTGCTGTGTGCCGTGATAAGATGATGTGTGTGTTTGTGTTATGTCTTGATTACTTGTATAAAGAGAATGGGTGAGTAAAAGGAATGTAATTCATAATTGGGGAGATAACTCTGTAGTATAAAACACAAAGAGTATTGTATCTGTTGTTTGAGTTATAAAGTAACTTGGTGGTGACATTCTTTCATCGATCCTGTGAGGTTGTTTTGGTATGAGGAAAACTCGCTGCAGGAAACTCTAGAGTATAAAACACAAAGAGTTATCCATAATTGGGGAGATAACTGTGTAGTATAAAACATAAAGAGTGTTGTGTCTATTGTTTGAGTTATAAAACACAAATACGGAACTCTAAACCATAAAGGATTATGTTCCTTTTCTCGTGGAAGATACAACAGCGTGAAAAACTATATGTGCAAATCCGATGATTTCTTATGTCTACAAAGAACCGAACATGAATCTTTGGAGGTATCAAACGATTAAGACAAATGAACAACTGGGAGAAATTATTCAGGAACATATGAAAGACGGAACAAATCCATACTTTTCGTTCGTAGATATGAATTAGTTTAAAAGATCGTTGCAATTTGTTGTAATATATAATGAATGACATTTCTTTTCGTTGAAAGATTATTAAATTTTAATTATAATTAATGAAGAGTATTTTTTATAATCATTTATGTTTTTATTTATATAAACCATGATATATTATTGAACTATTCACGAATAAAAAAAATTTATTATCACAAATATGAATCAAAACTAGATAAAAATTAAACCTAAAATGAAAAATTAGGACAATATCATGACGAGGTAAGGTGTCTGATTTTTCCATAGCCCATGAAAAAAGCTTTACATCTTTTCAAGAGATGCCGTACTTGTCTATGACAGATAAAATCCCACTGCGTTTTTAAAAAAAAAAGAAAAACTGTGAGTCTCTTTTCTCTATCAATACCAAACGCATTGGCAAATTTATTTGGGCAGGATTCGATTTTGGAAAAAAAAAAAAAAAATTATCCGTACCAATTAAGGAAAAATCCCCGCACTTCCCAATCATCGAGTTCAAGGCCCATCGTGATCATCCCTTTTTCGGCCTCCAAATAATTAGTGGATACAAATATTCATCAAAAGTCCCGCCACAGCCTTATCCTCGAAAACCACTGATCACACGGTCTCAGTCTCACTCACTCTCCGGCAATGCCTTCGCCGTCGAAGCTCTACCTGTTCGTCTACAACTCTCTCCAAGCATTCGGCTGGTGAAATGTTATCTCCAATCTTCGATTTCCTCCATAAATGAATCGACTGTGCGAAGACCAAATAACGTCATCTGTTGATTTGGTTTCATTGCAGGTCGATTGCGCTCGTTAGGGTTCTGATCAGCTTTGCATCGATTGAGTCTTTCAATGCCTCTTACTCTTTCGCAGGATACATTATCTGTGAGTCTTTTAACAACCTCATTGTGGATCGAAGGTTTTGGTGTCTGATGTTGATGTCGATGTGTGTACTGAATTGATTTTCTGGTTATAATTTGTAGATTTGTTGCAGACTGCTTCGTTCTTGGAAGTTATTCATGGAGCGATAGGTAGGTAAATTGAACTTGATGACGAATGCGCATTGGGCGATATAGTGTGATTGAAGTCTGGTGTGGTGATGGTGCATTTAGGGATTGTCCCGAGTGGAGTGCTGCTTCCTCTTATGCAATGGGGAGGAAGGACTCATTATCTTCTTGCAATTGTTCGTCGAATTGCTGAGGTATGTGTTCGTTTTTGGTATTATGAATTTTCGTGCTTATATTGTGGCCTCTATTGAAAATTTGCTAATCTGAGTTGACACTAATGTTCCCAGGTCCAAGATAGTCCATCAGTTTTCGCCACATTCTTGGCATGGAGTATAAGCGAAGTAAGTTGGTTCTTGCCAAATTTGCTTATTTTATATAACAGCTTCCTCTCATTTTTTTCCCTAGTCATGCACATAATTTTCTTGTATTCCAGAAGTTCATGGTTTAATGGATCAAATGACAATATCTTTTGCCGTATAGCTATGTCTGTCTCCATACATGAGTATGATGACACATGCTGTGAGAAACTAATTATGAGCTTTTGAGGACCAGAAAGCAATGCAAATTATCCAAGAACAATGTATGCATAATAAGCTTCATTTACTGTGACCTTATCATGTCATCTTTAGTGGTGGGGGAAATGGGAGACGACGAATGGGAGCATAAAAGTAATCCTTGATACTGATGAATTCTTGTCAGTAGGAAGCACTTAGAACTAGCTTGCAAAATTCATTATCATCACTGGGTTAATGTGAACAAAGAGGATATGACATATGAACTTCTTGAACCTTTTTATATTTTGGATATCCTTAGAACAACTTGTTTGAGCTGAGATATACACTTGAAATGGGACCTTATTCTTTATAGTGACTAAATCCAAAATTATTGTTCCTCCTTGAGAGTGGAACCTCCTCCTTTTCTCCGGTATCGTATCACTAGGATCAAGTTGAAACTGATGATATATGCATATAGGTTATCCGGTATTCACATTATGCTCTTACTACCATCGGACATTGCCCTTACGGTGTTACTTACCTCAGGTTTGCTCGTTCTCAATAAACTCAATAAGAATCTACATTATACTTCCGCATTTCTCAGAATAAAAATTTTTAGTCTTGAAATTGATTTGGATGTGTGGCTTTGCTCAAGGTACACTCTGTTCATAGTGATATATCCGGTGGGAGTTGCTGGCGAAAGTGAGTCCACTCGCTCTTCTATGTTGCCTAAGACTTCACTCTTTGCTCATCATTCTATTATGTTCTGTGAGGTAATTTGAAACCTATAATTTGGTTTTTGCAGTGTGGCTTATGTACAGTGCCCTACCATTCATTAAGGAGAAAGATCTATATGCCGATTCTTTTGCTTTTCTCCCTTTCAGCTATTACAACTTTGTACAGGTACATCTCTACCTTCTTTTGATCTAATATTTGTTCTGTTTATTTATAGTCATTAAAATTTCGACCCTATTGCTTCTTTCATGTAGTATTTGAGATCATTCGTTGTTCTAAGTATCTTCCCACTTGATTTCCTAAAAATGAATAAAATGTATTGCTAAAAACGAATAAAATGTATAAATAATAAAGAATAAAATTGGAGTGAGCCATTCATTATTTGTTGTCACATTGTTTTATCTGAGCTGGTAATTAATAATAATGTTCTTTAAGTCTCTGTCATCCCCCTCACCTAATTCCCATCTTCAGGATATTGTTGGAGTTAAATCATAAGGTTCTTCATCTAGAAAGTTTTATCTTAGATGAAAACAGACAATGTTTCATCATTAAGCTCACTTCTATCCTAATTCGTAAAATTTCCAGCGTTTTAAATTTCATGCGTTTCTAACCAAAGTGAGCTTGTGATGGCAGGGTTTGCTTGTTGTTTACCCTTTTCTGTGGCTGAAGCTTTACCTGCATTTATTCAAGCAACGTTCTTCAAAACTTGGTAAAAGACATGACAAGAAATTAAAGTGAAGGTGTGGATACGTTTTTCCTTGATGTGCATTATTTGAGTTTCTCTTTCCTTTTCTTTTCCTTTTAATTTTGGCGAAATGGTCATCATTTCTTATGGCTTTGACTTTGAGAAGCTCATCACGTCGTACATGCTCTAATGGGCCAATTTTTTTAAAAATAAATTCCACACACCACGATTGCATATCTTTTACAAGTTGGCAATAGGTTTTCCCAATTGTTTTCATTCAGATATGCTTATTGCTCTTAGTTGAGAGCTAATGGTTTGTCTCCCTCCGGTTGCAACATAAAAAAAATATTTTCCTTTTAAAAATTGTCATGATTCCATCCGGATTTTCTGTTTCCTTTTTTTTTTTCTCTCTCTGCTAGAGTTAACGGATTTCAGCAGCTTCAGCTTATACATTTCTCACGTTCGAAGAGCTCGAGCCCGTGTCAATATTGTGTTGCCATGTTGGTGTTCCTGAATAAGTTATATGCCATTAGAAAACGGCCCAAAACCCTTGATTGAACTCTGCAGTTAATTCTTACTCCTTAATCTATGAGATTTTCTCAGAAGTCGCGTGCATCTTGCGTTCTGGTTCATATAAATATATAACAGATGTGGTTTGCAGCTTACTTTCTTCAACTTTTTTTCGAGATATTTTCTTTACCAATTTCGCTTATCACACTCTTGTTATGGTTTGATTATACTAGTCAAGCTTTTCATGATTGGTCTTTTTACATTTCAGGGGCTACACTGTGAAAGCTGGAGACTTCATACTTAATGTAGCCAGCAAATTATTGATTAGTAAGTGATTCTATTTGTGGTGTGCCACTCTTTCAAACATGGATTAACATATTTGCAATCTGTTGTATTCATAGCTTGATCCAAAATCTATATTACTGTATTTTCCAGTTTAAGTAGGGGAATAATTTTCCTTGGTCCAGCTAATAAATGTATTGCTATGTCAAATGATGCAAGTTGGGAGCATACTATTCACATCATGTAATGTATTATAGCTCCTGTGATCATGCTAGTTTTCATTATCACCCCATCATCACATTAGTTGTCTTTGTAACCCAAACCTAAAGATCTAGGTTGGTGGCTGTCTCTGCTTGTAGGCTAGAACTGGCTGGTACTGATAATCTGACCAAAAAGTATCCCAAGGGTTGTGAAATTTTTTATGGGGTCGAGTTGACTATACCCGACTACATAGGACCAGCAAGCACCAACTAAGGTATAAGATTTTTGGCGACTGTTATATCAAAGAACATGATAGTATCTGGATTTCTGAGTTTATGCTAGCGATGTAGGACTGAGAGTCGAACATGATATGAATTAATGCCAGCCTGATCTTCAGAAATTTCCGCCAGCATCTATTTAAATTGATAGTTGTGTTTTTTTTGTTTTTTTTTTTTTTTTTTGTGCTGTAATTAGTTTAGCGATTCTATTCTTTTCCTGGAAATATGATAAGAAGTTTGCTGCAAGTGTCTGCTTTCATAATTACTGTTTGGTCTTATGGAAGGACTTTGACATTTCAATTAGTAACTTTTTTCCCCACATTCTTTTGGCTGAAACTTGAGCTCTTGTCCAAGGACTTGAAAGTTGCATCAACAATTTTTGGTGATTTTGTTGTCGCCAAATTAGTAGTTGAGATGTTAGGAGAGAGAACTGTACATAAGCGTGAACTATAGATTTGTTAGCCAAAAAGTTCGTACTTAATCGGTTCTTTCTAGATAAGCAGTCAGCCGAGGTATAATATGAGCTATTTTTAAGGGTATGTATACGTCATCTCATATTTTCCTGTTCTATTGATACATTAAGCGATTGCTACATTCTTCTTAACTTGATTGGCTAATTATGTGTTTATTGCGTGAAAATTAGGAGCAGCAGTGGACAACAATAGACAAAAAAGTTATGATTTATTTCGATGACTAATAAAGAACAGTAAAGCAAGAAATCCAGTTCACAGGACTCATTGGACTTGAACAAACCAAACACATGCCACTAAACAACTCTTTGGGATAGGAGAGGGAAAAATACTCTGAATAACAAACACTGGTAACGCACACTGGTAACACTGAATGATGACCCTGATTTTTCACTTAAGCACTGGGGAGCTGTTCATAGGTGTCTTCGGTGTAGAAGAAAACGTCATAGATGATGGTTGCAATAGCAGAGCCAATGAAGGGGCCGAGCCAGTAAACCCAGTGGTTATCCCATGTCCAG
The DNA here is from genome assembly GCA_035668315.1 of Drosera spatulata. Lineage (NCBI taxonomy): Eukaryota > Viridiplantae > Streptophyta > Magnoliopsida > Caryophyllales > Droseraceae > Drosera > Drosera spatulata. The sequence continues at coordinate 23,264 of JAOVYX010015120.1, forward strand.
CTGACCACAGCTGGGCCAAAGGACGCTGCTGGATTCATTGATGCACCATCAAAGGCACCACCGACCAGGATGTTGGCACTGACGATGAAGCCGATGGCAATTGGGGCTAAGATGCCTATGTTACCTTTTTTTGGGTCAACTACAGTCGCATATACGGTATAGATGAGGCCAAATGTCATGACTATCTCAAGGACCAGAGCGTTCCAGCAGCTTATGCCGGAGGATAGAGAATCCGCTGAGGTTGACTGCAAATCAAAAAGGTAAGACACTGATCTTTACTGATGTTAACAATGCCAAAGGTTATGCAGTAGTTACTCTTCAATCTTGAGTAGGTTGAAGATGGTTTTTTTTTTTTGGTTACCTGCCCATCAGTGGCAATCTTGAGGAGCAAGCAAGCGACCACTGATCCCAGAAGCTGGGCGACCCAGTATAACACTGTTCTTGCCAATGTGATATGTCCTCCAATGAACAAACCGAATGTCACAGATGGATTTACATGCCCACCTGAGATGTTTGCCGCCACAGAGACTGCCACAAACAAGGCAAAGCCATAAGCCAACGATGCCTGAATCAGCGCTGCTGGCGTAGTTGATGCGTCGCTGGTGACAAACCCTGCCAACCGTTAAAACCAATTTAGAATTAACAAAGATAACACTACTTTCAATGCTAACACGCTAGTCTTGGTGGACGAATGCGGTCTTACTGAAGGCCATTCCAGAGCCTTCTCCGGCAAAGATGAAGATGACCATGGAAATGAACTCAGCCAAGGCGGCCTTGAGTGCTCCGACCTCACGGACCTCAGAGTGGTGACCAACGGAGATTCTGGAGATCGGCATTGTCAAGGTCTACGTGGAGTGGTGGTGCGGCTTCTTGGGACTGAGCCGTTTGTTTCCTGGTTTGGTTTTTTTGCTTTTGGGCGGTGATATATATAGGAGACCAGTGTGCTGACCTGGAACTGAAACAGCCTGTCTCAATATCGTGTTTATAGGTTCGAAAGTATCAACGGGAAATTGTGGGGTCCGGTAGCTGCCTGCGGTGCTGTTTGGTCGTTTTTTTTTTTTTCCTTTTCGAGTATGAGATGAAAATGTTACATTGTTCGGAGCCTCCTAGTTCTCTACATTTCGCCACGATTGTTGACCTGACTTGATTTGAAAAGGACCTGCTTTGTTGCAATTGGCAAAGTGCAGAACATGAAGGTAGTTTTCTACTGGTCGAGGAGTAATAAGTTGATATAAGTTTTTGATTTGCTGTCTATGTGGGTGTTTGGTTCTTCATCTGGCTATTTCAACAGACTAGGACTAGACATTTGAGTTAGCTATGGGCGACCAAGATTCTAATCTTTAGGCATCGTGATCGGAATCGGATACAATTCTATGCTACTAAGTTACTGTGGAAGCTGAAAGAATTGTGTTTAAGTTTGTGTGGTTTGTTGCCGTTGGTACCGTGATCTGTAATTATGGTGAGGTCTATATCCCTGGATGATCAATGGTGTTGAAATTCATGCTAAAGTTTTCTTGACAGGGGCAGTAAACAACGTTAAAGAGCATCAATTTTTTCTATGATTTGCCGGCCAGATCCCATTGTGATGTTATTTTATTGAAGTTCAGCATTGGTGTTCTATGATTCTCCGATTTGTTGCTTGCTCATTGTTGTAGGTGCGTTACCATTTTCGATACTTAATCAAGTTAGTTCACAGGAAAGGGGTGTGCATTTATGCTTGGGCCTACATCTGGATTCTGGAGCGGTGCATTCAAAAGGCTTTCGGGATTACATGCACATTTCTGCTTATTTGGTGAAGTTGTAACAACCGGTCTTTCAAATACAATCTAGTCCACATTCTATGCGAGGAGAGACATTACAAATCACTGTTCCTGGAATCCGTTACATGCGACACTGTCCACATTACAACCAAGTAATAGGGGAAAATGATATACTCTTTTGACCCATTAATAGATTGACTTGTGATAATGTACATATTCCTATGAGAGAAATATTAATTGCATTTTCTCTAATATTTTTTTTTGTATGGATATTATGTCTTTTTGGATAGCAGCTCCTTTTTTTCCGAATATGGATATTACTATCCTGAAAATAACCAAAACGCTAGAGCAACAAGGGTTTACAGTACACATAAAGCGAGCAACGGCTCTTTCAGAAGCTCTCTACTCTTCTACACACGACATCACGCGAGATGCCCGCCACTAAAGTCGCTGGAAAGAGACCGCTCGATTCTAGACTCCGATTTCCAGATCTTCTGTTCGAACCACGGCATTTTCACCGGTCAGTTCTCTTTCTATTCCTTCGACTGAATCTGTCGCCTGTGTCGGCACCGATGGGCTAAACCCTAGTTATACTGTTGGAAGGAAGGAGAAATTCGAATTAGATTTTGCGAACCTTATGTTTTGATAATTCTGTTGTTCTTGTTGATTTATGTTTCCATTGTTTGTTTGTTTGTTTGTTTGTTTGTTTTGCAACCAATATCGCAGAAACTGATGAAGGTCTTCCTAACATTGCCTTTTACTTTTACTCCGTGTTTTTTCCCTTCTTCTCTGCATTATCCTTTTTTAGTGGTTGATTTCGGTTGTTTTGATACGAAGGGGATGGATGAGATCCGCCACTTAGTTGACGGTATGCATCAACCATGGCTGAATGGGTTGGAATTGTTGAACGATGCTCGGCAGAACAAGCGTATGATTTCTACTGGTTGTGAGAGGTATTTTTTAATATTGACCTTTTTGTGCTCACATTAATGCTTTTGGCTTTGTCTAGGCATTATATCAATGATGGGGTTTGTTCTGGCAGGATTGATACGGTGCTTGGAGGTGGGTTGAGAGCAGGGTTTGTGGTAGAACTGGTTGGACCATCATCCTCTGGGAAAACACAGGTGGGTTATTTCATTCTTTTTGTTGTAAGATATTGCTATTTGTTTATACTGAGATCATGTCGTATGGTTAGGTTTGTCTGCAAGCTGCTGCCAATATTGCAAGCCAGCATGCCGGGGGCGTGGTGTTCTTGGACACGGGGAACTCATTCTCACCTCGCCGTATTGCACATTTTATCAGTCAGAGCTGTCGAAGATTTGGTGGAATGGAGGTAAATGGTTCTTTCCCTTCTGTCTTGGTTATTTCATTGGTATATCATGAGTGCGTGTGTATGAAATGCTGTTTAGATAATCGATCGTTAAATTTTTCTAGTTCGGGAAGCATTTTTAATGGTCATGCATCACGAGTATTACATAAATGACAGCGATTGAATAAGTTTAGCTATTAACTTGGCATACAGCATGGGACTGTGAGGAGCATACCATTTGAATTGATACCAAACAGATGAGAAACCATGTATATATTAGAAACTTTCTGTAACATCTCAAAAAATTTGCCGTGATTTGATCATCGCCTGGGGTTGCTTCATTAAGCCATTTTGACAGTTTAAGCCTCTTATGTTTTCTTTTCTTGCAGGGTCATTTTAACAGCCTCGACAAAGTGATGAGCAACATATCATGTATTCGAGTATTTGACATCTTCACATTGTTAGATGTCCTGCATCAACTGGAGTCTAAACTAAAACATGAGGTTTCTCTTTTATACTATATTATTCAGTAACTTTTTCCATTTTTGCTTCTTATATTTCCTTTTCCGTTTTGACTTTCTATCTATAACTTGGAATTTATGCTTTTAGATGGAAACAGAAGGTTGTTCCGTGCGTATTCTTGTTGTTGACTCAATATCATCGCTAATTACCCCTGTCCTTGGAGGAGGTGGACCGAATGGTATAGTTTTTCATTTTTCTGTTATTTGTTCTGCATTTTCAGCATTGGGAACATTGATGCATTGAGAAGCAAATGGAAAATGATGGTGATTGTTTAATTTAGTGACATAAATGTGCCTGCTTCTTGTATCTGATTTCTTTTGAGTGAAAATATCATTCGTATAGCTCATTTGGCATCCTTTATTGGCGGTTGGCTACCCTCAGGAATATCGTTGCCTTTTTTTTTTTTTTTGTTGCTGCCTTTTATAAAAGTCTGATTGTGAGATTCTTTTATCTCATCGTTCCTCTTATTCACAGGTCATGCTTTGATGGTTTCTGCTGGAGTTCTGCTTAAGAAGTTGGCATATGAGTATAACCTTTGTGTATTGGTGAGTTTTAAGTGCCTTAAAAAATTTTGATCTGATGAACAACTTGATCACTAATTTTATTTCCTTTCAAGTAAATTCAAACTCTTCGTTTGAGGTTACGTGTGTCTCATTTTTGGAGAGGAGCCAGGACGTTGGTTTTGGGCCATCAATGCTGAGTGTTTAACATGGTGGTGTGAGTTTTAAATATAGCTTTGAGCTACTCAAATGTGCTCGGTCATCATGACCAGTCTGTATCCAGTTCGGTTCTAGTGTGCATGAAGATTGACTGTATTGCTCCTTTATTCTCTGGCTTTGCCTGGTAATTGCTATGTTTTGACACTTCCATGTTGTTGTTTTGATGCTTCCATGTTGTTGAAATCGGTTTTCAAAGTTCAACTGTCCAAGTACTGGTTATATTCTGGTGAACTTGCTAGGGGAAAAAAAAAAAGCTGGTGGATGCTGTGTGACCTCTAAGAATCACCTTGTATTTTAACTCAGCTTTGAACATTATAATCATCTGAAAGCAGTCACCATATGCATCTAGTTCCTTGTAGTTATACTCCTATTTACAATCTAGTAGAAATGCTAGTCTTGGGGGAGGGATTGATCAAAAGAGGCTATTTGTCTATGATGTTTTATTTTGTCAGTGTTCTGTTGGAGACTAATAGATGAACTTTCTTCAAGGTGACAAATCACATGGTTGGAGGAGACGGTGGCCATCCAAAGCCTGCTCTTGGAGAGAGTTGGAAAAGCATCCCACATCTACGGCTTCTTCTGTCCCGAGATCAAGGAAGCAATACATATAGCGTCTCCAAGTTAAAATAGGCATCATTGGTATGTTAATTAGTTGGCTGAAGTGGTATTGCTGTTCAACAGTTCAACTTCTTTTGAGCCTCTTCTTTATCTTAACGACTCTGTACACTCCATGAATTCTGTCGTTTCATAGGAAGCTTCTGACTTTATAAAGAATTGATTTATGATTCCTTGTTGCACGGGTCGGTTGGGTTCGGGTTAGCATTGTAGTTTTCTTCTTCTTCTTCTTTTCGGGAGCGATGAGATATTAGACCTAGTTGGCACTGTTAGAGATCTTGTTCTTAGTTTTGATTTTAAACTGGAGAAAGTTCAATTTGCCACAAGCAAGATAATCTTTGGGTGAGGCTAGGTCAACTAAGTCATAGAAAGTTCGACCGGTTGATTACTAGGCTCAAAATAAGGATGTCTTACTCATAGGTTTTCAAGTGTGGCTAGAAACTACCTCTCAGTTTGCGTGACAAGTCTGAGAGGAACTTTAGGTGAGCTCAAATTTTCTGCAACTCTGCATTGTTTATGTGAAACGTTTTTCCAGATTATGGTGAAGGCTTCATCTCCTTATATGACGTGCCGTGAGATCTCCCTTTGTTATGAAAAGTGGATGAGGCACTTCCGAGTCCCATCGTTCTAACTAGTGTATCTCATGTTCCACTCAACCTGTTCTAGTCTAGAATAGAGACCGAACTCAGGGTTTAAGGTTTAGGTGATATTTGGAGTTCTATCCAACACACTTTGAAGAGAACCTCCTGGAACCACTCCACCTCATCTACTCCATATTTCATTCCACTTGTATATAAGCTCCGTTGAAGAAACCAAATAGTTATCAAAGATACTCTGATCTGCTTTCGGATTTGCTGATAAATTTAAGCTCCTTCTCTCGTGATCCAAGGACATGGAAGCTCTCTATCCATTTGCTTCATTCAAGTTCAATATCTTCCTACTCTTCCTAGCTCTTGCCATCTGGTCAAGCTCAGCTAGAATCCTGGATGAGGTCGGCCCAGCTCCTGAG
>JAOVYX010015121.1:0-29197 GCA_035668315.1 Drosera spatulata
TTTTTTTTTTTTTTTTTTTTTTTTTTTTTTTTTTTTTTTTTTTTTTTTTTTTTTTTTTTTTTTTTTTTTTTTTTGGGATAGAATGCTCTTATGTCTCTTAAAAAAATGACATACCAAATACCAATGCAAGGATTGTGCCAGAATGACAAGTGTATCCTGGATGCTAGTGCATGGCTCATATATGACACACCAACAACACAACAAAAACACGCACCCACAACAATTTACCTCACCAAGCAACCATTCGATTCTATCCCACAACATCAACCATACTTGCAACTTGCAGGCATCGATCCATCAGTCCACCAACGATGTCAGGCGGCGCCGGTCAAGTAGTGGATCCACACGACAAGATGAGGGCAAGGGACGTGAACAAGGTTGCCACAGGACAACAAGCTCCGAGACCGGCCCACGAGTACGGTACCGTCTCGCAAGCCCCGTCCAGGCCCGAGGACTCGCCTCGTGGGGCGTCCGATCAAGAGGAGGAGAAGGCGAAGATCGAGCTCCGGACGGCTCCGATGGACTGGCGGTTTCCCAACACGAACCAGACTCGGCATTGTTATACTCGTTACACCGAGTTCCATAGGTATGTTTACTGGAACTTTGCTTGCATGGACCTTAATTATATGCTCCATAATTTTGAAAATAAACATCCGTTTATCGATCAACTAGTTCTAATTTTATGATTTCTGTTCGTGAACTCGTGAAGTAAACAATGTTCTTATGGCGATCGACATGTGACTAAATTGAGAGAAATGCTTGTTTCTTCGTCACAAGGTTATCGTAAAGTTATCGTGTACGTTGATCATGAGTTCAGGTGTACTAAAGAGATGGGAGAAGATGAGCCGAAATGTCAAAAGTTCGCGAGATATTACTGGTCGTTATGCCCGTTAGAATGGGTAAGCGGATTGAAACAGGTTCTGTTTTTGGTGTAACTTGTGCTTGGTTGATTTGATGGTTTTGATGATATTTTGGGGATTTATTGTATTATGTACGCAGATTGAGAGGTGGAATGATCAAAGAGAAAGAGGTGTATTCCCTGGTCCTATTAAGCTATGCTCCTCATGTATCGAGGCGCCATAACAGAGCGTGTTTATATGAGTCGGATCTTTGTTTCACTGTTTTATGACTGCTGTGTATAGGTTGAGTATCATGTAATTTTGGAGAGGTTGGCTTGCAATGCTAGATCGTATTTACGTGTGATGTATTTGCAAGTTTAAAGTGTTCGCATATTAGAAGTTCACAAATAATGACGGATTCTTAGAAAGTGCTGATTGTATACCGTCTTAGACGGGTTGATACAGTCCTAATGATGTTAGGCTGTTTAAAAATTAAGGGGACAATTTGAGAAAACAATTCGAAAGGAAACAAAAGAAGTATTGCATTTATTAGAATCTGTTGAGACATTGAAGCCAAAAACCTAAGGAGATTGTGTTTAAAAGGGAATTATGGGATACATAACACAATGTGTTTTTCCTTCAACGAGGGTTTTTGTGATTTTTTCAATTCTAACTTGATAACTGAATACAAAAGGTTTGGAGAAACGATTAAATACAGGCAAATGAAGCTTAATTGAAGAAGCTTAAGATCCTTGCTTAAGAAATTATGGAACTGCCTTAAGACATACTAATTAATTCGAAAAACATAAAAAGAGGCTAAAAACCCATGTAAACAATCTCGAAACACGTTTTATGTCTGATTTTGTGGCCAAAGGCGATGAGTTTTGATGCTCGTAACATTTTGTTTAGATCGGTCAGATTTCGTCACACGATCGGAGATAGTAACCTTGGATTTCTACAAACCCAAGACGATGAACAGTGCCATGAAGCACTGTGAGGACCTGCCTGTGCATCATCCTCCGCGATTAGGAGAAGATTCACCCTCGAATCTGCTTCGTCCGCGACAGTGCTTCAATGACGAACCATGAGGACCTGCCTGTGCATCATCCTCCGCGATTAGGAGAAGATTCACCCTCGAATCTGCTTCGTCCGCGTTCGATGTTTCCAGCTCCTCCTCACCATCGGAATTGTATGGAGACAAATCTACAACATTAAACGTTGTAGACACGTTGTAGCAACCCGACAGATTAACCTTATATGCATTATCATTAATTTGCTCCGTGATTCCGAAAGGTCCATTAGCTCTAGGCTGAAGCTTCCCATGTAGCCTAGCTGGAAACCGCACTTTGCTCAAGCAAACCAATACCATGTCACATTCTTTGAACACTACTTTCTTGCGACGCCGATCCACCCGCTTCTTATACTTCTGATTCTGTTGGTTGATTTGGTGCTGAACATGTGAATGAATTTCTTTGATCTTCTTGACGTGTTCATTAGCTTCCGAACTGAACTGCTTGCTTATTGGTAGGGGATTCAAGTCTAGTGGTGTCAACGTCAAATCTCCATACACAATCTCAAAAGGACTCTTTCCAATGGTGCGGTTAATTGATCGATTATAAGAAAATTCAATCTGTACCAATACAAGATCTCATTGGCTCGGACTATCACCAACCACGCTCCGCAAACAATTACGATCTCAAAACCTTCGTAGGGTACGTAAAAAATGACTCATAAACTTCGTATCTCAATCAGAAATGATGGACTTTGGCACGTCGTGTAGCTTAACAATCTCATAGAAGAATAGATGAGTCACCTACGAAGCATCATATGTCTTGTTAGTCGCTATGAAATGTGCCATCATTGCACAACGATCCACCACTATCTTAATCGAATCCTTGCCCCGTTGCGTTCTATACAATCCGAAAACAAAATCAAGGGTGACGTCTTCCCTCAGGTGCGGGAAGAGGCAAATGCAGTACTGCATTGCTACCCTTAGTCTTCGCCACATGACAAACCTGACATCGATCAACAAACCTCATAGCATCTTGCTCCATATGCGGTGTAAAGACCTAAGAAAATTAAGATAATTTATTTTCTCAAATAATAACAAAAATACTATATTAATGAATATCGTAATTTATACAACGGGGTTATAAAATTCATTTGTCAAAATAATGACAAAAATATGATAAGGACTCGAAAAATTCCGTAAAATTTAATTACACGATAATTAATGTGAATAGTAAATTATCGTACGTTATAATTTATTTTAAGGGGTTAAAAGGCTTGTTTGATGATATAATAGGGAAAGAATATAAAATATGAATGAAATGTAATCCTAATACGCAAAAATGGAAAAATATTATGTTCATACGAAAATACCGTATTTATACTAAAATGATCTAAACCTAATTTTGATACTTATTTTTCTTTATCTCAAATTCTACTCTATCTAAATTAAATTAATCACCCATTAATTATCCACTAAATACTCACCGATTATCTACTTAAATTATTTTAATTGATTTAGTTTTCTATAAATATAAGCTCTCTTATCCTTTAAAATTTCTTACAAACACAAAACAAAACACTCCTTACCATGAAAGATTAGAGTTAAGCAAGAGAAGAGAAGAAGGATAAATTTGAGAAGAAGAGGAAAAACTAGGTGTTAAGGTAAGTACGACGAGGATCATTCATCATTATTAAGAAAAAGTGATCATCTTGATTAGAAATTTAATGAAAAATTATATAGACTCTTTGATAAATTTTGATATTAATATATGTGAATTCTCATATGTCTAGTTTCTAATTAAATTAATCAATCATGATTTGGAGTTGTGGATCTTAAGATATAAATTAAAACGTGCGGATATATCAACCTGTAAAAAACTGATTATAGGGGTGAATTTGTGGCTTGATCTGGAATTACATAGTAAGAGTTAGAGCACAAGCCTTATATCACTGGAAAGTATGGAAATCTAATTTTTGGAACAGTTTACAAATAATTATTTAGAGTTTTATGTATAGAGTTATCAGCTAATTAGAGAAGTAATATCAAACTGTTTGAACTAACAAAAAATATAAACTTAAACTAATTAACTGTTATTATTGATAAGATTTTATGATGGAAACTTTGATTCACTCGAAAGATTATGAAGTCTAATTTATGTTGAATTTTACGGAAAAATTTTTGAAGTTGTATATAAGAAGTTATAGATTTAAATACTTCCAAAGGTCATATTGGACAAAATCTGGGACACCCGTTCCAGAAGGTGGAACGTTCGTTCCAGCGGTCGGGATGCCGATCCCAGAGGTCGAGATGCCGTCAGAACCTTCTAGACCAAGAATGATCGTTTTGACCCCAAACAACTCCAAATGTTCACAAATACGACTAATGATATTCAGTATATAAGATCATTATTATAGACAATCAAAAGAAGTATTAAAGCCTTGTACAAATCTCAGCATCACGTTATAATATTAATATAATAGTTTTTCACGAAGTGCGAACAGATATGTTTAACTCCGTAACGTGAACAAACATTCATAAGTGAATGTATTAATATGCGAATCCTAATATATTATAGGAGCTGGAGACGCTGCTTGTTGACACATAAAGGAAAAGTGGAGCACGTGTGTGTGTGAAAGTGGTGTAAGAAGATAACATTTAGATTTATTGTGTGTAACGATGCATATTATTATATCGTGAGTATAATAATATACATTGGAATCTTTGGACGTAAGCACTAAAAATGGATGACGTAAAATACTGACTGTAACCGTTGTGTGCCGCGATAAGATGATGTATGTGTTTATGTTATGCCTGCTGGTACAAAGAGGATTAGTGAATAAAAAAAGTATAAATCCATAATTGGTGGGATAACTCCATGGTATAAAACACAAAGAGTGTGTACCTGTCACATGTGTTATACAGTGATTTGGTGGTGACATTCTTTCATCGACCTTGTGAGATCGTTTTGGTATGAGAAAAACTCACTGCAGAAGACGCTAAGCTCCGATTTGACTGATCCCCTTTTGCGGGTCTCCTTTTTGCTAAAGCTAAATAGAGTTTGATAAGTTGAAATTGAATAAGTTTCGCCAATGGCACAATTGTAACACCGAGGGTATCTATTGTCTGTCTTCACTGTGTTTTTGAGATGATAATTGTGAATGCCGGATCGGTAAGATAGTTTCAGAGTGTTGGAACAAAGGACCTAAGGGGACATTTTCTTTTTCTTTTCTTATCTTCTTCTCTCATGTAATCCCTAGTAAGAGGGGCCGACACGTTATTGAGCTCATATGACTCACGGTTACTATTTTTCTATGTTTTTCTCTTCTATGTGTTTTCGGTAGGCAGAGACGACGGGCAGGTGTATAGGTTATAGTGCTAATATGCATCTACTGTATTGTAATTATAGACTAAATAAAATATATAATAAATGAGGAGTTTTCGCTGTATTAGATAACATTATTGGTTTATGTCTAAGTAGATTTTATTTATTTTTGTACCTAATAAGTTAAGTAATTTTTGCTTAAATGGGGCGTTGGGACTCAACGTTAGTGACGTCATTTGTATTATTATATATTAACATGTTACAAGAAATCAGGAGGTTACATGCGACCAATAGAATTTCTCACACACTAGCGCTATCTTCTCATCGACCCCAAAGTGGCCAGCTAACCCCCCAATGTTGCTCTTCAACAATTAAAGCTCTTAGAGAACAATCTGGAATACAAAGTCGATTCCCTTGAACAGGAATCCATCATGAATGACGAAATCCTTGAATGCAGTTGAGTCATAAATCTTTCAAATCTCCCCAAAGCGTGGATCATTCTCATACAGCTGCTTAAAATGAATCGAAGCCCAAACCCGAGTGTTAAGCATTTACTATGTCGTAAATACACAAGCGAACGTGTCACTTATCAAGTAAAAAAGGAAAGAAAAGAGTATCGTCCTACGAGGAAATAGGTTTCTAGCGATCGACGATGTAGTTCTAAATGGGTCAAACTAAACTAATTGAACGAGGTTTTAAGCTAATAAAAGTAGAAAACGAAAGAAATTAGGCTAAGCGCTAAGCTAAACGTCGAGTGATATGGAAGTGGGGATAGGGTCGTGACTTTGTTTTCCTAGTGTCTGGCCATTCAGTTTACTCTAATCTAGTTGTTCTTTAGGTGTTTAGCTTGTTAGTCGAGGATCCCTAACCTATATCTTAGTCTCTCTCGAGATCTAAGGTAAATCTCACTAGACGTCACCTCAACGTATCTCTACGAGAGGTGAACGCGTCTACCGAGTGATGTGCACGTTGGTTCCCCTAAACGACTATGAGAGTCATGCAAGCGGTCTCTCGACCTTGCATTTAACTCTAGGTGAGGGTTTTTTAGGTCTCGTTTACACCTAACCTCTCAGAATCAATCAAGCGAAGCGCTAAGTTCAATAACCAACACACAACCATAACAATGCATGAACAATTAAATTAAGGCATAGAAGTGATCACAACACTATTCTAACTACATCGCAATCCTAATCGAGGGTTTAGTTCATGATTCGGAGGCAAAGGTAATACATCAAACACCTCATGTGCATACAAACCATAATCATCAATATCTCAAAAATAAAAAGGGAAAAGCTAAACCAAGGATGATCTCCCCTAAATAAGATGATGTAAACTGATCCTCAATTTTCGTTGAACTTCTTCTCCCTTCAATATGGTGATGATATAATGATACAAGTGCCCCAAACAATCACCAAAACCCATCAACACTTAGACAAAATCACAAGATGATCAAGATGTGGGGAGTGGTGAGTTTTTATATGGGAGACCAAGGGGGCTGCCCCACCTACGCTCCAATGCCACCCACAACGCAAGTTCCAGCTTTGGATTTAGCACATAGCACACAACAGTTGCAATCAGTATTTTACGTTAGCCACATTTACTGACTACATCCAAAGATTCCAATGCATATTATTATACTCACGGTATAATAATATGCATCGTCACACACAATGAATCGAAACGTTATCTTTTATCACAGTTCTTCACATGCACACGTTCAGCCTCATCCTTAAGTGACGACGAGCAGCGTCTCCAAGTCCTATAATATAATAGGATACGCATATTAAGACACACCTTTTTGAATGATTGTTCACGTTATGGAATTAAGTATATTTATTCGTACTTCTTGAAAAATCGTCATAGTGACGTTATGTGGTGATGCCAACCTTTGAGAAAAGTCTTTGAAACTTATTTTGATAGTTCATGATGATAATTTTATGTATTTATCATCATTAGAAGTGTTTGTGAACATTTGGAATTGTTTCGGGGTCAAAACGGTTCATTTTTGGATTCTGTGCAACATGATCCTTCGACATGTTTAAATCTATAACTTCTCTTATACAACTCCAAAAATCATTTTGTAAAATTATACACAAACTAGACTCTATAAAATTTGCATAGAATTAGAGTGTCGATGATGAAATTTTATCAATAATAACAATTTATTCATTAAATTTATATTTTCTACTAGATCAAACAATTTGATCTTTCTTTACTAAACAGCTCATAACTCCTAAGATGCAACTTCAAATATAGATTTTTAAACTATTCTGGAAACTAGACTTCAAGGCCTTTCCATTGATATAAAGCTTGTTTTCTAACTCTTTCTTTGTAATTCCAAATCAAGTCACAAATTGATCCTTATAACCAATTTATACAGATTAATATATCCGTATATTTTGATTTATATCTGGAGATGCACAACTCTAAATCATTATGTATCAATTTTATCAGAAACTAGACATGTGAGGATTCAACATATATAAAAATCATTTTGTAAAATTATACACAAACTAGACTCTATAAAATTTTCATAGAATTAGAGTGTCAATGATGAAATCTTATCAATAATAACAAGTTATTCATTAAATTTTATATTTTCTGCTAGATCAAACAGTTTGATCTTTCTTTACTAAACAGCTCATAACTCCTTGAATACAAATCCAAATATAGATTTTTAAACTATTTTGGAAACTAGACTTCAAGATCTTTCCATTGATATAAAGCTCGTTTTCTAACTCTTTCTTTGTAATTCCAGATCAAGTCATAAATTGATCCTTGTAACCAATTTTTATAGATTAATATATCTGCATATTTTGATTTATATCTCGAGATGCACAACTCTAAATCATTATCTATCCATTTTATCAGAAACTAGACATATGAGGATTCTACATATATTAAAATCAAAATTTATCATAAAGTCTATGATTTTTCACAAAATTTCTAAAACAGATTATCACCTTATCATATTAATGATGAAAGATCCTCGTCGCCCTAACTTCTCCTCAAACTCTCCTTCTTCTCTTCTCTTGCTTATCTCTTCTCTTGCATGACAAGAAATGTTTATATGTTTGTAAGAAGTTTTTCAAAAAGAAGAGAACTTGTATTTATAAAAAATTAAATCAATTAAATTAGTTTTAATGGATAATTAGTGGGTAATTGGTGGGTAATTAGTGAGTATTTAGTGGATAATTAGTGGATAAATAATTTATTTTATGTGGAATAGAAATTGACATAAAGAAAAATAAGTGACAAAATTAGGTTTACGTCATTTTCGTATAAATACGATATTTTCGTATTAAATCCGTATCTTCCCGTATTTGAGTATTAGGGTTGTATTTCATTCACATTTGCATTTTTTCCTTATTATATCATCAAACAAGCCTTTTAACAACGCAAAATAAATTATAAAATATGATTATTTACTATTCATGTAAATTATCGTGAAACTTATTTTTACGGAATTTTTCGGGTCCTTATCATATTTTTGTCATGATTTTGAAAAATGAATTTTATAATCCCGTTGTATAAATTATGACGTTAAGTAATATACTATTTTTGTTATTTTTTGAGAAAATAAATTATCTCAAATTTTTCAGGTCTTTACAAGCAGCATGTGCCTTTTTCATTCGTCACGGCCGTGACGGGTACTATCACATCCGTGACGGCTAGGAATCCTGGTTTCTTACTTATTTAAATGTCCAAATTTTTTTTTAACACTAAAACCTTCATAAACAATTCAAATAAACTATGCTATAATAACGTTTGGTGAAAATAAAGTTTGGAATCGCTTCAAATCATTTTTTAGAACACCACATATAATAAACCTAAAACTAAACTACTAAAATGGTTCAATTAACTTGGGTTGCCTTCCAAGTAGCGTCGCTGTTTTACGTCGTTGGCTCGACAATGTTTTAGCACTTGCTGGCCTTTAATTGGTGAAACGAACTTCATAGGAAGCTCATCTTCCCATTATCTCAAAAAACCATCAAAATAAGGTTTGAGACGGTGACCATTAACCTTAAAAAACTTATTGGTATTCAAAC
This sequence comes from Drosera spatulata, assembly GCA_035668315.1. Lineage (NCBI taxonomy): Eukaryota > Viridiplantae > Streptophyta > Magnoliopsida > Caryophyllales > Droseraceae > Drosera > Drosera spatulata. Next base: position 9,223 of record JAOVYX010015121.1, read on the forward strand.
TCTGAATTTCAATTGCACCATAACCAAACACCTTAGTCACTAAAAAGTCCTTCCCACCTTGACTTGAGGTTGTTCGGAAAAATTTTTAATTTTGAATTATTGAGTAGGATTTTATCACATTCCTTAAAATTTTTCCTCGAGATCATCTTGTCATGCAATAAATTGGTTTTGTCCTTGTAAATTATTGCATTTTTATATGCATCATTTCGAATCTCTTCAAGCTCTTGTGATTGGAGCCGACGATTTTTAACCCCATATTTATAATTCATGTTCATTTGCCTAATTGCCCAATATGCTTTGTGTTCAATTTCAACTGACAAATGATATGCTTTATCAAATAAAAATCTATAGGGAGACATCCATATGGGTTTTTAATATGCCGTTCGATATACCCATGGAGTATCATTAAGTCTCAAACTCAAATCCTTTCTATTGACATTCAACATTTTTTTCGAGAATTGATTTAATTTCTCGATTTGATACCTCAGCCTGACCATTTGTCTGAGGATGATATACAATGGAGATGCTATGATTGACCTGATATTTCTTTAATATAGCTTTGACTATCCAATTATAAAAGTGGGTACCCTTATCACTAATAATAGCTCTAGGGACGCCGAATCTACTAAAAATTAGATTTTTAATAAATCCGACTACCACCTTAGCATCATCTGTCTTAGTTGCTGTAGCCTTCACCCATTTTGAGACATAATCAACTAGTAACAAGATGTAAAAAAGTACCAAATGAGTTAGAAAAGGGCCCCATAAAATCTATACCCCAAACATAAAAAAATTTATACATATGTATAGATTTTAATGGCATTTGGTCTCTTTTAGAAATATTCCCCGTTCTTTGGCATATACCACATCCTTGCACAAAATCATAGACATCCTTATTCAAAATAGGGCAGAAAAATCCACATTCAAGGATTTTATTCGCGGTTCATCTTGCTCCAAAATGGCACCAACTTCATAGGCATGACAATGTTCTAAAATTGATGGAATTTCATTATCTGGCACGCAGCGCCTAATCACACCATTTGAACAAAATTTAAGCAAATATGGGTCTTTCAAGACATAATATTTGGCATCACTTTTGATTTTATTTCCATAGTGTCTAGAAATGTCCATAGGTAATTTCTTGGTCACAAAATTCACGAAATCAGCATGTCAAGGATGAAAGCCATGAATCGAGTATAAATACTCATCTGGGAATATTTCTGAGATTGGCAGAATATCTCCATCATTTACTATGTAGCTCAAATGATCTGCCACATAATTTTCAGCACCTTTCTTATCTCTGATCTCAATATCAAACTCTTGTAAAAGGAGAACCCAACACAAAAGCCTCGATTTTGACTCCTTTTTCTTGAGTAAATATTTCAATGCAACGTGATATGAGAAAACAATCACTTTTGTGCCCAATAAATATTATCTAAATTTTCCTAAGGCAAAAATGATTGTATATAATTTTTTTTCAGGAAATCTTGTCAAAGAAGCAAAAACTTGAGAAGATTGAGAATGTTACGCTCAACGAGGAGTGTAGTGCCATCATCCAACGGAAGCTACCTCAAAAGCTTAAGGACCCCGGGAGTTTCACAATCCCGTGCACCATTGGGAAGGTTAAAGTAGATAAGGCCTTATGTGATTTGGGTGCCTTTATTAACTTGATGCCCTATTCTTTTTGTAGGAAGCTTGGAATTAAGAATCTAAAGCCCATTTACATGACTCTATAAATGACGGATCGTTCCCTCACTCAGTCGAGAGGTGTGCTTGTGGACATGCTCGTAAAGGTTGATCGATTCTTCTTTCCCGCTGATTTTGTGATCTTGGACATGGAAGAAGATGACAATGTGCCGATTATCTTGGGGAGGCCATTCTTAGCGATCGGAGGGGCATTGATCGACGTCAAAAGTGGAGATTTGAACCTCCAGATTGATGGGGAGGAAGCTATTTTCAAGGTATTCAAGGTGTCAAATGCCTTGAACACTCATGACTCGTGCTACAAGATTATAATATTTGAAGAAAACTCAACGAAGAAAATACTAGGTCCAAATCTTCAAAACGAGGTAACATGCTTTTTTGATGAGCTTGAGGCTTGTCTCAAAGGTATGACCTCGACCTCTCCTATCTCTCCTTGTGTCAATGCTAAGTATAATGATCTTAACGAGTCCCTTGAGGTTGTAGTAAGGGAGTAACATCAAGTCATTGAGACATAATTGAAAAACATCGAGTCGTTGGAATCTTTGAATGCATGCTTGAAAGTTGAGAATGAGAACCTTGTGTTGAAAAACAATGATTTAGAAAAAGAGGTTCATGACCTAAGGGGAAAGATTGCTCCGAATATAATTATTGTGCCTTTAGATTCTCAAAAGACGACACGATCTTGTGGAACGAACACTCATCGCCTTAAGAAAAGGAAGAGATGTTCAAACACTAATCGTTGTCGTGCTAAGAGTTATCATGATGCATTTGATCATTCTCCCCATTATAGGTACGAAGAAGCACTAGAAAACTCTTATGGATCAAGTAAAGCATAGATTGAGAAGCGGTTTGTCGGTAATCATATCGAACTGGCTCAAAAAGGAATGATTAGGGTTTGGGTACCTAAGTCATGTATACATCGAGAGAATGAAAAGCAGGATTGAGAATTTCAAGACATCGGGCTGAAGACGTTAAACCAAGCGCTGCATGGGAGGCAACCCATGAGGGAGTTTTCTTGCTTTCAATAAGTCATTTCTGACATGGTTAGTCAGTATGTTGCATTTCTTATGTGTTTTATATCGTTTCGTTTTGTAGGTAGCAAGTCGAATAAAGGAGCTCATGACGAAAGTTGAGACGTGCCTTGAGGTGAAAATGATAATTCGTAGTGAGTTGTTAAGGAAATAGTCATCAAACTTGGATAAGGGAAAGGGTAGGCGAAGGAGTGCGTCATGAGGATGAGGGCCCTTCAGAATTGCACTGCAATTGATGACATTGATGCGAGCTCACTCCAACTCTCTTTTTCTTGAATTTATTTTATCTCATTCGGAGTATGCTCAAATTAAGCTTGGGGGAGGGAGTTGGGGTCAGATTAATATGGTGTCACATTTAGGATTAAGCTATGCATCGTGGTTGATGTGAAGTTTTGTATGGTTGATGTGTGGACAAGTATTGAGTAGGTTTGAGTTAGCACTTGTCGTGCTTGCACTAGAAAGTTAGACGAGCTTTAGGGAGCATGAGAATGTGTTTAAATGCTTGAACAAGACGACAAAAGGGTGTTGTCTTAGAACTTAAGACGGTCTAAGTTGATACTCCCATTGAACTTATGGCGGGACTCTATCCAACGTCTCACTTGTTTATACCAATGACAAACGCACAATTTGGAGGGACTAAACACGGGAGAGTGAAGCGATGATAGGACAACACCCTTATAACACATCAAGCTTGGAGTTATTGGGTACCTGGTTGATAGTAAGGTAGAGAGGTATGCAATTGTTGAACATATATCCCATTGTTATATTGTCATAAACCCTAAACCTCCTCTACCTAACGATCTATTATGGCACACAATGTGCCAAGGCCGGAGAGCTTTTGTTCTTTCATTACTTATGTAAAACGGCACAAAATGTGTCGAGGCCGTGGAGCCATATTCTTTAGTGTAGGCCCCCCCCCCCAAAAAAAAAAAAAAAGGCAAAAGGTGTCATTCAATGTTTCGAAGTTATTGTAACTCGAGAAATCACCAATCCGAATAAAGGGGCGACTCAAGATTGTTGTATAGTTGGTTAAGTATGGCTGTTGTGTTTTTTATGCAAGGCACAATGCCTTGATGGGGTCAGGGTTTAGATAATCGTCGATGTAGTGACCTACACTATGTTCCTACCCTTTATACCAAGCTCCACATAACCAAATAGCCAACCTCCTTTTCCCTAACTTGAATTTTTAGTGGTCCCGGCCTTATTTGGATCGCAATTGCATACTTGGTTCAGATAAGATGGTGGTTGATATGCGAATGCTTCTTTCTTGGTGTATTATTTGGGTTGACCCATCATATTTACATAATTATGATTGGATAGCATATTTTCAATGATTCTCACGATCATGGGGTGGTGAGAGGTGCTTGTTATGGAGTCAATCTTGTGAAATTAGGATGCGTTCATGCAAGTGAGTTCATGCGGTTGATGACTCGGCTTGTAGAATGCAATGAGTGGTAACACCCGATTTTTAGGATTGTAAGCGTTTGGCATATTAGCGTGAACCTTTTTGATTTCGTCTATCTTTCATTGCTTGAGGACGAGCAATAACTCAAGCTTGGGGGAGTTGTTTAGGGTGAAATATGTATGATTCATACTTGTATTTGTCATCATCTTCGACGTCGTTTGTTGTATATTTCACATGAATTTGGATTGAAATTCTTATCCTTGAGCTTGTTGATATATTTTATGTTTGTTTATGTTAGGAGAGCATAAAGGAAGAAAAGATGGTTGTAAAGCATCGAAAACAGAGGCAAACGGAGTCCTGAGCGCGAAGATAGAGCCCCGACAAATAACCAGTAAAAACACCAAAACGCACGGGCGCTTTGTACTATCGGGCGTAAATTTCGAGATCTCTACGTCCCTAAATGCCTATTTAACCCCAAATCATAATCATTCAACTTCATACTACCTCATACACAAAAAAAGAGGGTTCTGAGTGATCTTTTTGAGTGGTGGAGGCCACGATTCATCGGCAATGAAACGACGTCGAGGGTTTTTGTTGGATTGATCCGGATTTCGTCTCATGATCGGTTTGACGTGCTTGACTTGTTTTGATTACCGTTTGCACTATGATGATTTTCATGCACGGTTAATGTTTGTTGTATTGTCTTAGTACTCGAATCATGAGCTAAACCTTGCGTTAGGATTGCGATGTAGTCGGATGATTGTATGATTTATCTTAGAGAGGATAGTTTCGTATCGAGAACTCGATCACATACCCACACGTTGAATGCGAGATCGAGAGATCACTTGTGTGACGTGCGAGATACGTTAGGAACTCACGAACTTCATTCTCACCATAACGCGACGGCCTCTTACCAATAGATGTTACAGGTGGCGTTTAGTTTGACATAATCTAGGGCTCAAGAGAGTGTAGATTACATTTTAAGGATCCATCTATAACCACGACTCATGATTAGCTAGTGAAACGATATAGTGACTAAACACAATCGGAAGACGAAGTCGCAACCCTACCTTTTCACATATCGAGAACACCGATCTTTGATATTTGTGTGAGTTTGATTTTGATTAGCTTAGTTTAGTTAGTAGAACCCTTAGTGTCACGTAACAACTCAACACGTTTTGATTGTTCAACTCAAGGAACATTGTTCATACTTCGGTTGCTAGATCTAAGTCCTCGTGGGACGATAACTCACATACTCACTTTTATTACTTGCTACGACATGTACACTTGCGTTTAGGTGTGATATTCAAAGTCGCGAATAGAAATCATCAGCCATAGGAAATAAAATATTACACCAGAAACCTCAAGATTGTTAATCGAGCATGTACATATTCCTTTGCTAGCTCACCCAGCCCAGTTTTCCTTCAACCTGTAACCGAACATGTAGACGAACATGTAACCGTGAGCTTTGAAGCCCAGTAACAATAGGATACATGTTAATTACAGGGGAGTAACACGTCTTATAATATATGTGTTCGACCCTATGTAGTAGATATTATGAATAAACCAACAAGATTTCATGCACTTGTATCAAGGCTTTCGTTTGCAATACTTCGCACATAGTGCATACATTATTTCACGTTTTATCAAGCTTACACACGTTATCATGTTTTATTTACGTATTTTCATGCTTATGCATGTTATCACGTTTTATTCATGTATGTTCAAGCTTATGCATGCTATCACGTTTTAACAAGACTATATATGGAAAGAGTCACACGTACAGAAAATCTGCTAGTAGGTTAGTTAGATCATCCTAGGACTTTTTATTATGTCTACATTACGCCCAGGATGGCATATGAGTTATGCCCCAAGAAACGGCCGACTCATCACTCCGGGATAAATCATTTCTCCCCAACTAGTCAAGAACGTGACTCTGTTCCAATCCCCAAATTATCCGAATTTATTCTTTTAAAGCACATGTGTTATTTATATTATTCACGATTTCCAAGCGAGTATTAACATGCATGAGAATTGAGTGTTGCCATGTATAGCAGATGATAACCATGGAGGTTTCAGGATCAGAACTCGCTGGGTATAAGCTGCTTTGCAATGGTGAGCCTGATGGCAATTGTCTGCTTAAAAGGTCTGTTAAATTTGTGGGCTATTTGACAGGGCAAAGGGAAATCCTCAGGACTTCCTTCAAAAAAAAGAAAAGAAAAGGACCACCATGGAGGTTTTTATTATTTTCAATATATAATACATGAACTGTTTTCAATGGCTTGCGAAGTTTTAGGTTCATTCTATAGTCTATAATTAAATACAAGTAGGTCAAACAAGCATAACACACATAACCCCGAACGGTTCAAGTATTTATTTTGTTATAGGCATGGTCACTATTTTAATTAGGGTAAATAAATTTAGGATGCAATCTAAAACATTTATGTAAACTTCCTAACTTATACGGTAGCATGCATTGTAAAATTTAGCGATTTGACATGCTTAGGTCATTTAGTGTGCATAACTGTCACTGTCTATGGTTTTTTTGGCATCCTAGACTAGAGTCATATTACTATTGAAGAAAGTTTTAAATATGATAAATTGATATAGTTGCCTGGGACATCTCCTTGTGTTCCGGAAAATGATTTTACAAAATCAATGTTAAGGAAATATTATAGAATAGATAAGATTAGATGGCAAAGAATAGATAAGACTAATAGTTGTACACTTATAGTGCTATTATAATTTAAAGTACATGCAACTACATTTGTCGTTATCAAGGCCTTATTCTTAACATGTGTTTAATCAACAAATCCAACGATATTTGTTTATTGCACTGCACATCAAGCAAATCATGTTTCACACCCAACCATGCACACACATTTTAAATTATTCTATACGTCATAACCTTAGGTCATATAAAGATAGATGACGATAACTGTTATCTTATAAATATGAGCGTGCGAGATTACAAGTATTAGAAATCCCGCTCAAGTTCCACGATGTCGGCACCCTCTCTTCTATCTCTTTTTTACAAAGGCAAGAGGGTGCAGGGCTTGCAGGGGATTGATCTCGCATTCGACTTTGGCGAAAACCGGGCAATAGCTGGGCACACAGGGGACGGCGACCGGCGATTATATCCGTTCGGCAAGCATCATCGGGCGATTCCTAATGATTTTTGAATGCACACACTAATGATTTTCGCATTAGTTGCAACATTTCATATTATAACGCCCCGATTTTCATGTCCTTTACTGAAAACCCACTTGGCATTAACTCCGTTAGGGTGCCACAAACCTTAGCCAGGCCATCTAGCTTAACTCGGTTTAGAATAAATCCAAATGGAAATACACTTACAGCATTATCAAACTAGATCCACAAGTTTACTTATTTATTACATATTAAAGCAGCAGAAACTTAGAATTGTTGTCCCAAGCATTAATATGACAAACAGGATCATAGCTTAATCAAAATCCTTCCTCAAGTCTTGCACCTGAAAAGATGGAAATCAAGAAACAGAAGAAAAGCAACGCCTGAGCTATACGAGGTCAATAACGTGCCGGCCACCTCTTCAGGGGAAGCACAAAAAGGAAAGAAATAGAGAACAATCAATCCTGAAACCACAACAAAATCAGTCATACCTTTAACATACATGACAAACCACAGATACCCTCTTGTTAACACTGTGACCTTGGCTAAACATGTAAATCCATAGCTTGTTTTAGAAGCTTAAAGTGCGAGGTCACTCGAAACAGGGGATCAACTTGTAACGACGCCCAAGGGTCTCCTACAACGAGATACCCCACAACCTGATAACCTCACAGGGTTGTCTACGCGTATAAGATGATTAGTCGTAACTACTCATCCCTGTACAGTTTAACATGACATCTTCACCAAGTCACAGTGTAACAACTCAGTAGGATTAACAAACTCGGAGTTTAACCACACCTCTCACGTATTCATTCCTATTTTGCATGTTCTTTTTTAACATGGCATCATTTATAGGATTAACCTAAATTATCCATAACCTTTTACCGGTTATTGTATGCCAGCGCTCATCAATTTAGCAACTGACACCTATCATCAGCCTATATCATAGATATCATCGGGTAAAAATGCATAACCATCACACAACAGAGCACACAGAGCAAAACAACTCACCACGCGATAGTATACAACTAATATATTAACATGTAATGTCATCAAAATCAGGAATCTAAACGTTACCTTGTTATGTGAGTCTCGGGTTGTTTACGTTATACCAAAGGAAAAATAGTTTACGTCTCACTTCCTGCACAATATAAGTACGATACGTTCGTTACTACATATTTCTTACGTATATTTCATTATTTCTACGTATTCATGTGTATTATACGTCCATAAATACGTCTACTACATCATTACGTATTCTTACGTATATTCCGTTATTTCCACGTCTTTATGTATATCGCACAAATACGTAAACTACTGCATATTTTTATTCAAACTTTGTATTTTTGGCCTTTTATACAACCAAACGCGTATTTTGCTATGTTTTCTTGTCCAAATACTGTATTTTAATAGTCATAGGGGGTACACGGGTTGGTACGACACATAAATACGTCGAAAAATGAATTTTTGGACTGGCAATGAAAGCGTCACGACTGCTACAAGCAATCAGGTTCTGAAACCGCTGTAATCGTTATTTGATAGTGGTTTTTCATTCTCCGTGGGTTTTTTTTCCCTTTGAGGGTTTTTCCCACGTAAATCTGGTGCAATTTTCTTTCTCGCTGATTTATTATTCCATGCCATTCCGCGTTTGTCTCGGGTTGTTATTTGTAACAAAATTTTATAATCCCATCAAATAAAATACGACATTCAATAATTTAGTATAATTTTTGTTAATTATTAAGAAAATAAATTATTACAAATTTTTTGGGTCCTTACAGCTGAAGAAGATGGTGATGAAGTTAAAATCATCCATGTCACCTCTGTAACCAAACAAACCATAGCCCAAGGCTTAGGCCTTCCTCGAAGAAGAACGAGATCCACCACTAAACTACCACCGTCACAAGAAAGTCAAAACCTCCTGTTCTTGTCACAAAATCTACCACCACTACAAAGTGTAACGTCATTGAAAGCCCTGTTGATTCACCTGAGACTGACACTGATAAGGATGTGTCTAAGTCCTCAACAGAAGAGAAGAAGAAGAAGAAAACCAAGCCCTTTATTCCCTTTACTACTCGATCAATTCAAGTTGCAAATGTAGTTGATCCTTAATGGATAGCTCTCAATAGTTTTGGCTTGTTGAATGAGTTGATTGATGCACAAGGATGGAAGGAGTTATTTTAATTTGATAATGACTATAACACCCTTGCGATCTCTGACTTCTGTTAAAATATGGAATTCGAAGAGAACTAGGCTTTGGTCAAATCAAATGTCAATGGTAAAACTATACACGTGACTGTTGATAAACTTGCTGATATTCTAAATGTTCCTAATGCATATGACTGTTGACAAACTTGCTGAGATTCTAGATGTTCCTAAGTCATGAGGGTTCTTAAATACCTAATAAATAACTACAGAGTGGGATCCAGAGAAGTTATCTTTTTTTGTTGGTGGGGTAGATATGTATAATAAAAATTCTACCTTTCTTTGTCATATACTTGGCATGATCAAGTAGGTTGCTAGCCTCTCATCCACTTTATGCCATTTGTCCCCTTTTCATAGGTAGTTGGCTTAATAGTGTTGGACCCTAACCCATGCATAAGCATGATTTCAATACCAACACTATAATTCAATTCTTCCATTTCATTTGATTTCTAGGGCTTATGATAAATCGTCGATGATGTGTCAATCAATCTTCAAGGAAAAAAAAAACATAATATTGTCAAAAGCATCTGAAGAATCCAACAAGATAGCTCAATTTTGACAAAGAGCCACAACATTTTAAAAGGAGAAGGACGACGTCAATGGAGAAGATGAAACGTTTTTATTTTTTCCTAATTTGATTTGTATAGGTTTGGTGTCTTTTAATCTGGACCTTCATTTTGTTCGATTTATTTGGACCTTCATCTAAAAGGGATTTCAGATAATCCCTTACCTTCCTCGAAAGGTACCTCTACGTGACACAAGTATCCCCGACAGCCCTTCCTTAGAATCTTGCTTGCTGTCATTGCGGATACTATTAACATCTCAGGCCTTGACCCTTTCCCGCAGTATACAAACTTCCCTCCTTTAGTACCTATTATTCTGACCAGCTTCTTCTCACAATCTATGATGGCCCTATACTTTTCTAGCCAACTCATACCAAGAATGGCATCAAAGTCCCGAAGATCGAACACGACAAGGTCTATAGGAAAGTTTTCACCCCTATCTCAATTGGGACATAAGACACGGAATGTCTGCAGCCCACAACGTCTTCAGTTGGCAACACGATATATATCACACTAGGTATGGGTTCAGATTTGATGCCGTACCTTTCAAGAAAAGACTTGGCAACGAAAGAATGGGTAGCACCAGTGTCAAAAAGCACGAAAGCAGGACGGGAGAAAAGTTGAAGATTACCAATCACCGTAGCTTCGCTCTGTTGCGCTCCCTGTGGATTCATGCTAAACACTCTTCCTGGTGGTGGTTTAGGTTGGTTCCCAGCTTGTCTTGGCGGTTGTGCAACCGACTGATCTGTAGCTGTTGGCCCTTGAACTGTGTCCCTTGACATGTTCCCTTGTGAACAAAACCTTTTTCTGTGGCTTTGTCTACCACACTTGTAGCATGTCACGGGTGTAGTACGGCAATCTTTTGCAACATGTCCAAATTTGCCACAGTTATAGCAAGTGACACCACCGGTGGAACGATTCTGATTGCTCGTTCCACCTCTCTGAGATTGCCTCTGGTTGAACTGTTGACCATACTGTGGATTATAAGATTGTGTCCCCTGATTTTCTCCTCCTTGTCCCACACTAGAGATACTGCCTGACGGCCCACCTCGTTGGTTAGATCGTGGTCCACCAGGTTGTTGAAATCTACCAGATTTGCTAGATCTTGTGTCATCTCGCTTTCTTTTCTTTTCTGAAAAGAAAGCATCCTTCTTTGCCAAAGACCGCTCTAAATTCATAGCCTTGCCATACATTTGTTGATATGAAACAAATGTATGGGTTAACAAGTTTGTCTTGAGCCTCCAGCTAAGGCCCTTTAGAAACTTTCGTTTCTTTTCAGCTTCCGAGCTATAGAACGAAGGCACAAATCGCAGCAGCGTTGTAAACCTTGTTGCATATTCTATGACATTCATGTCGCCTTGCTCTAGAGAAGAGAACTCCTCTCCCAGTCAACTGTTCCCAGTCAAAATTAGAAAGTTCAGCTCGTTCCGCGACTGTGGTCCACCAATTGCTAGCCTCACCCTCGAGGTAATATACCCCAAAGCTGATCTTTAGTTTCTTAGGACACCCTACAGCCTTGTAGAGTTTTTCCATATCTCCTAACCAGTTCTCCAGAACCGTCGGATCATCATCTCTTACAAACCGTTTTGGACGATATGCATTAAGCCTCTTGAAGTACTTCTCAGTGTCAGGTTCAGCAGGTTCCTCTGCTTTCCTCCTGATCCTTAGAAGCTCTTCCATAATCACAATCATAAGGTCAACTGTCGGCTGTTTGGGGGGTTGCTCTCCCGCTGCTACTTCATGATTCCCTTCTTGCACTGCAGGCTAAGCTCCCGTAGCATAGCCCACTGATTCTGTTGACCCTTCAGTTTGAGTAGTCTCATTTTCAATGTGTGCAATCACCCTATAAGTTAAGCATTTGTAATATCCAAATTATTTTCATTGACACTTCTATAATTTCATGCATTATTAACCATTATCCCATAAATTATCTCCGTGATAGATAACAAATTCCATTATCAGCAGCATTTGGTACATAAATGATACATTTATTGTAAAGATAAGTACATAGATAGCCACACCAAAATCCTTATATACATTACAAATAATTACATAATTGGCCACATCGAATAAAAAGTCACACAAGTGCACACTTAGTACATAAGACCATATTATTAAGATAAATCCCTTAACTTTCGCCAAGTCTCATCTTCACCAATGGTTGTACGCGTAGACAACCATACAACCAGCTGACTCAAAGTCAACAGTCCACTTGCCATCTATGAAGTACCTCTTTTCATTAGGTACCCCATTAAGGAACAGCTCGGGATAGAATCGATCCCAGAAACACATGTCAATATAATTTGACAGTGAGTAAAAGAGAGCTTCCACTTGATATATAGGATGATGTATGCTATCATCGACCCTCTTAAGTTCCCGAACCGCCGTCCTAATCTTATGCAGATGCACCTCAATATGTACTCTAGACCTCTTGTAACGAACCATCCTAAAAACACACTTCGGAGTGAATCCTTGACTCCTATTCTTAATCATCCTGAACATAAAACAAACTTATCTTAATAACATGCCCAAATATATGGAATAAGATTAAAACCAAGCATAAGCATAAGAAAACTTAAATATTTCATTTACTCCCCAAATTACACATAAAATATTTACTTAAACCTAAGTGATTTCGTTTAGTCCTTTACCTAAACCTTGCTCTGATACTAATCTGTAACGTCCCGATCTTTCATAACATATTAATACATAATAATACAAATGAAGTCTCTGCTATTGAGTCCCAACACCACAACTAGGCAAAAATTACTTAATCGGTTTAGATACAAAAATAAATAAAATCCAATTTGACATATCTAAAATTATTACCAAATACAGCGGAAACTTCTCATTTATTATATTTTTTTTTACTTAGTTCATAAACCATAAAATAGTAAATGCATTCTGGCACCGTATCGATATCACACCTGCCCGTCATATCTAGCTCCTGAAAACACAAAGAAGAGAAAAACACGGAAAAATAGTAACCGTGAGTCATATGAGCTCAATAACGTGTCTGCCCCCCTTACTAGGGGTTACACGAGAAGAAGATAAGAAAAGAAAAGAAAAATGACCACTTAGGTCCTTCGTTCCAGCACTCTAGAACTTATCATACCAATCCGACATTCATAATTATAATCTCAAAAGCACAATAAAGACAAACATAGATACCCTCAGTGATAAATGTGCCCTTGGCGAGACTTTTTCAATTTCAATTTGTCAAGCTTTATTCAGCTTTTACCAAAAGGGACATTCGCGAAAGGAGATCAGCCAAACCGGAGCTCAGGGTCTCCTCAGCGAGTTTCCCTCATACCAAAACAACCTCACAGGGTCAATGAAATAATGTCACCACCAAGTCACTATATAACACAACAGATAGACACAACGCTCTTTGTGTTTTATACCATGGAGTTATCTCCCCAATTATGGATTTACACTCATTTCACTTACTCATCCTTTTTATACCAATAATCAAGGCATAACACAAACACACACATCATCTTATCACAGAACACAACAGTTGCAGTCAGTATTTTACGTCAGCCACATTTAGTAACTACGTCCATAGATTCCAATGCATATTGTTATACTCACGGTATAATAATACGCATCGCCACACATAATAAATCAAAACGTTACCTTCTTATTGCAACTTCCTCATACTCACGCTCAGCTTGTTCTTTACGTCTCAACGGATGGAATCTCTAGGTCCTATAACATGATATGATTCACATATTAGTATATTTTTTTGTTCGCGTTACGGTGTTAAACATGTTTATTTGTACTTCGTGCAAAACCATTGGTGCTATTTGTGAGTGTTTGGAGTTGTTTTGGGGTCAAAACGACCATTCTTGGTCCAGAAGGTTCTGAGATGACATCCCGACCTCTGGGTCGGATATCCCGACCTCTAGAACGGGTGTCTCAGTCTCAGGAATGGGTGTCTCGGCCTCTGGAATGAGCGTTCCTGTCTTTGAAGTGAGCTTCCCGGCCTTTGGAACGAATATCCTAGATTCTATCCATCTTAACCATTTGTCGTATTTAAATCTATAACTTATTTTATATAACTTTAAACATTATTCCGTAAAATTAAAAAAAAAAAACTAGACTTCATGATCTTTCTAGTGACATAAAGTTTTCATCATAAAACCTTACTAATAATAGCAGTTAATTAGTTCAAATTTATATTTTCTGCTAGCTCAGACAGTTTGACCTTACTTCATTAATTATCTCATAACTCTCTACATACAACTTCAAATAATTATTAGCAAACTATTCTAGAAACTAGACTTCCATACCTTTCCATGTATATAAGGCTTGTCTTTTAAAACCTCCTATATAATTTTATATAAAGCAACAAATTTATCTCTGTAATCAGTTTTTACAGATTAATATATCCGCACGTTTTGATTTATAACTTAAGACTCTCAACTGCGAATCATGATTTATTAACTTTGATAGAAACTAGATGTATGAGGATTCAACATATATTTATCTCATGATTTATTAAAGACTGTATAATTTTCTATAAAATCTCTAACCAAGAGGATTATCTTCTCTCAATGCTGGTAACGGATCCTTGTCGTATTCGTCTTTTCACAAATTTTATGGGATTTTTTGGGTCCTTGCACAAATAGATCCCGCAAGATTCTTAAAATCTTTTTTTTTTGTCGTTGGTTTTACTTTCTTTTTTCTTTTTTACTGAAATGATAACAATTATCAAATTAATCGCATATAAATCACATCAAGTTTTTATTGTGAGTGATATAAAAACTTTTGTTTTTTTTTTTACAGAAATTCTCAGCTTTTTGTAATAATATATTTTCATACGTATCATTTTCTCGTAATAATTAATCGTAATAATAATAATATTTATACACATATTCTTTTGTCATGATGTATTTATAGGGAGTAATAATATTTATGAGCTACAAAGAGAAAATATGAAAATGTTTTTTTTTTCATAATTGTTAATGTTGATCATTAAATATATTGCATTAATTATGGGATGACATATGATATATCATGACATATAATGAGATGGCATAACATGACATACCATGGAATCGATCTCCGAATTTATAACATATGTAGATGTAGATTGTCAATTTTTTGTAGTAAAATATTTTCAAACGTATTATGTTCTCGCAATAATTAACTGTAATAACAGTTGTATTTATACACATATTCTTTAGTCATGATATATATACAGAGATTAATAATATTCATGAACAATAAAAAAATATGAAAAGAGTTTTTTTCATAATTGTTAATGTTGATCATTAAATATATTGCATTAATTATGGAAAGACATATGACATAACATGGCAGATGACATACCGTAATCTATATCTTCTAATTTTTAATATATATGTAGATATATGTAGATATATGTAGATGTAGACATATAGATATATATCGATATATATAGAGAGAGAGTTGTATATTTCCTACGGATATTTACACTAAAATATTTAGGGTAATTTTCGCTTATTTTTTAATATCCAAAAAGTTTCCATACATATTAAGATACTAAATGATAGTTTTATTTGCATTTACATACCAGAATGAGTAAAAGATAATAATACCCCTGACATAACCCGTTTGACTCATCCTTTCCCTTCAATAATACTTGACCCACTCATTCACTCACCTGTACACTGCCGAGCAAACAACCACCTTGCTTCCCGCCATGGACAACCCCGACTCTCTCAAAGCACCGCTGTCATCGTTTCCCCTCCAAACCAATAACCAATGAGTACCCATTTCGCTTCTCCTCTCAATCTCCAAAATCCATCGTAGGATCCTAATCCCAAAGTCATTCCTTTTATCTCTCGTGTTTTTGCTTCGATTTTAGGGGTTTAAGTATTATAGGATTGCTGCGATGATAAAGGCGGAGTTCGCTAGTCGGATGGTGAATGGGGTTGAGGGGATGAAAAGGGCGGTGGGATTGGGGAATGAGATGGTGGGGTTGGGGTTGAGTTGGGAATGAATTGATTGTTTCCCATTTGGGGGTTTCGGGGTTCAGGGTTTAGGGCTGGGTTAAGGTGTGCGAGGATTTGGCATTATTGTTGTCATTTGTTTCGACATGGATGGGGGCATAGAAGCGCGATTCAAGGAACTGGGGTTCGGTTCGAGAGTTGGGACGAAGACAGGTTCGATCGGTTTCGTTGTTTCTGACGACGGGCATGCTTGCGGTTCCTTCTCGGAGCTGCCTTGATCCTGTTCTCAGTGGCCTTGATCCTGTTCTCAAAGAAAGAGAACCTTCATTCTCAAGAAAATCATGGCCGTGCATATCAACTCTATAGTTAGGATGTGCATTTGTACTCCTCCACGGAATGTTCAGTCTCCAAGTCCAGTTCGCATCCTCGTCCTGTCCTCTTCTATTGGTTCTCCTTCTATCAAATGAGCTCATGTTCTTATTTTCTCAGGTTTAACATTTAAACAAGTACACAATAATTTTCTGGGCTGAGAAGCGAGGAGCTCCTAACAGATGAAACAGACTCCTATTAGAAAACTAAGTGGTTTGTTTGGCAGTTGTGATGCAAAAGGAACAATATTGAATCCTACATTGAATGCTAGTTCGATGAGTAGCCATATTTCTAGCAAAGATAGAAACGATAATGACGAAGAAGAAACACTCACTGATACGTCTAATTCTGAGCTCAGAACAAATTAGTGGATTTCTCTATGTATTGTAAAATTATTCGTGTATTGTAAGAATTTAAGGTTAGAAAAATAATTTATGGGTTGTATGACTTTATGGTTCGTAAGACTAGTTGTTTGCTTTGTAGTTTATATTGGTTTTCTATGAAATTCATAAAGTTTTTCGTTGCAGTTCATGGCGATTTTAAATACAATTGATGCTGTATTTTTTTCACAGTTCATATTGGATATATCTCATAGTTCATACTGTTGACATGGATATTCTTCACTACTCATATTGGATATTCTTCACAATTTATATTGGATATTCTTCACAATTCATATTGTTGTTATCGTTGTATATTGTTGAGTTCACACAGTTCATACACAGTTCACACAATCAAATAATGCAATTTACCTATTGAAGGGGGACAATCCACACATACAGCTAAATCAATTTACTCAATGAAGAGAGATAATTCATAGATCTAAATAATGCAATTTATTGATACAAAGAATATAGTTTATATTTTACAGTTATAGTTAACAATCAACATAAATCCACTACAACAGGCTAGGTTTTTGGTATTTTTTTTTATAGCGTTTATGCAAACGCTGTCATAGCCTTTTTTGATAGCATTTTTCAACCGTTTTCATAGATTTAGAACCGCTATCATAGATTTTGATAAAAAAAAAATCATACATAAAATTATTATAGCATTTTTGTAACTGCTATCTTTATTAAACTGTTATAATAGATCGATTTGATATCATTTTTTATTTTTATTTTTTGCAACACTTTGCAAACGCTAGTTATTTGCTCGTAATTATTGATAATGGGAAAAAATAAATGATTTGATTTCATAAAATATAACAAAATTTCATAACCCAAATAGTTTAGCACGAGACTAAAAAGACTGAGGTTCCAAGTAACACCCCGACTTTTCTGACCTTTTCATAGGAGTCCACGTGGCATTATTGTCGCTGAGCCCAACGCCTCAGTTAGGCTAAGTCAAAAATTATACTTTCTGTCTTAGTCATAAGAATTAAGGTAAGTTCACTTATACATCATTAGTTTAGAAACTTTTTGATGCACTCAATCATAACTCAGAATATCACCTTTACAGCGGAATTCACATCTCTTTCTAAGATCATAATATCTTTCACACATAAGTTATATCTTGCATCAAATCTTAGATCACAATTCTCCTCTAAGTCTTGTACCTATAATAAAAAGACGAAGAAAGACATAGAAAATAGTAACCGTAAGCTATAGGAGCTCAATAACGTGTCGATCCCTTTACCAAGGATTACACGAGAGAAGAAGGTAAGAAAAGAAAAAGGAAATGATCACTTGGATCCTTTAATCCAGTACCCTGAATTATCATGTCAATCTGGCATTCAAAATTATCATCACAAGCATACACTGATTCACTCTAGTCACATAAGCAAATTTAATATCACGTAACAACGCTTGAAACTATACGTCAATTGACACTTCAGACATTATCATCGTCATTTACTATTATCATACCCTTTATGATATGACAGTCAAGACCTCAATATCAAACAAAGTGAGACAATAACACTGTGACATGACAGGTCCCAATTCAAGTCTCTCGCACTGCTGCACTCAGCAGTTCACTCAAAACTTTGTTATACTCACCCTTATATCAACCACACATAGAAGGCTGACAATAAATACCCTCAATGTTATAATTGTGTTCTTGGTGAGGCTTATTTAATTTCATAAGTAAGCTCTCTTCAATTTTAGCAGAAGGGACATCCGCGAAAGGGGATCAGTAAAACCGGAGCATAGGATCTCCTGCAATGAGATACCCTCATACCAAAACGACCTCACAAGGTCAATGAAAAAATGTCATCACCAAGTCATTGTATAACACAATGACAAACACAACGCTTTTTGTGTTTTATATCACAGAGTTATCTCATCAACACATTCACCCTCATTATACCAGCAAATAATGCATAACACACACCATGCAACAACACTCCACAACACTCAGAATTTAGCACACAGCAGTTACAGTCAGTATTTTACGTCAGCTATAATTAGTGACTACGTCTAAAAATTACAGTCACGGTATAATAATACGTATTGCCATACACAATAAATATAAACGTTATCTTTTACCACACTTCTTAACATGCACACGTTTAGCCTCATCCTTAAGTGATAACAAGCAGCGTCTCCAAGTCCTATATTATAATAGGATACGTGTATTAAGACACACCCTTATGAATGAGTTCACGTTAAGGAGTTAAGCATATTTGTTCGTATTTCTTGAAAAACCATCATAGTAATATTATGTGGTGGTTCCAAACTTTGAAAAAAAATCTTTGATACTTATTTTGATATTCCATGATGATGATTTGTGTGTTTATCATCATTAGGAGTGTTTGTGAACATTTGGAGTTATTTCGGGGTCAAAACGGTTCATTCTCAGATTCTATCCAACATGACCTTTTGACACGTTTAAATCTATAACTTCTCGTATACAGCTCCCAAAATTATTTTATAAAATTTTATATAAACTAGACTTCCTAATCTTTCCATATAAATAGATTTCTATCATGAAATCTTATCAAATAGCAGTTTATTCGTTCAATTTCATATTTTCTACTAGATCAGACACTTGGATTTTTTCACTAATCAGTTCACAACTCCTTACATACAACTCCAAATCTGGATTTGTAAACTTGTAACGCCCCCGACTTTCCGTGTCAAAAGACACGTGAGCGTTATGCCATCACGGACCCGGTCCGTGATAAGGCTAAACAAACCGAATGG
The DNA here is from genome assembly GCA_035668315.1 of Drosera spatulata. NCBI lineage: Eukaryota > Viridiplantae > Streptophyta > Magnoliopsida > Caryophyllales > Droseraceae > Drosera > Drosera spatulata. The sequence goes on from JAOVYX010015121.1 coordinate 28,732, forward strand.
GTTTTAGGGGTATAGAAGTCAAGGAAACTATAAACAGTAGCCAAACTCATAACTTACAGTCCCGAATACCTGCTTTAATTACATCATTGGAGTAGAAGCAATGCAGATCGATTATTACATTAAACACAATAGACATCTGATCTATTATAATATCCGAAGTACGTGAGATCATCTATATGTATGCAAACTCGCACTAAGAGCCTTCAGGTGCTGTTGGGGGCATACCTATAATTGAAAAACATAACCATGAGCTAATGAAGCTCAGCAATCTCAGGTGTATGAATCCCAAATACAGGGAACTTCCGCTAACGGGTATGGCAGCCGCCGAAAGTCCCTAAAATGTTTTTATATAATATAAGAAAACATGAGCGTCATATCAACCAGCATCATTTTACATTGCTTAATATGGCTTCGTATCGCTTTTAAGAGTCATTCCTTTCTTTTGCATTTAATTAGGGTTCATGAC